>CM021103.1:665918438-666111173 GCA_007115665.2 Sequoiadendron giganteum | reverse complement strand
AAACTCTCTAGGGTTTGGTGTGTGGAAATCAATAAAATATGGTTATGTTTCTCTTGTTACTCCTCCCACAAATCCAACTCCAATTAAGATATATGACTGCAATGCCAAAGTGAAGAATGCTCTCTTATATGGTTGGTTGATTCAAAACTTTTGATGGTGATGAATTGTAGTTCTGCTAAAGATGTCTAATGGAAGCTTAGTAGCATATATGAAGTTGATACAAAAGTGAAGCAAGCCAATATTTAAATCTTTGAAAATAGATTTGAGACTCTAAAGATGACAAATAATGAAGATATTGCAAGTTATATGCTTTGGGTGCATGAAGTAATTTTTGGCATTACTGGTCTTGGTGGAGAAGTAAAAGAGAATGAAATTGTGAAGAAGGTTTTGAGATCTCTCCCAAAATATTATAGTCATAAAGAGTCTTCCATTGAAGATTCCAAGGACTTGGATCAATACTCAGTCAAGATAAAATATTTGGTTCTCTTATTGCCTTTGAAATGAGAGAGTTTGATCAAGATGTTTCAAAGAAGGAAACTGCATTGAAAGCTAAAAAAAATATTGAAGATGAAGTTGTTGATCAAAATGATGACTATGATGAAGTTGAAGAAAAATTTGTGAGAAGATTAAAGAAAGGAATTGGCAAGTACAAAGATGAGGAGAATGATTCAAATGATGAAACCATTTTTATGGCTTTGGAAGTTGGTGAAAAAATGTGTGATATTGATAATTGTAAGAAGTTTGGCTTCTTGTGTGATGAAGATATGTTTTCTTCTAAATCAGATCTAGATTCAAAAGAACCTGAAGGTTGGGACTTCAATCCAAATGACTGTCAAGTTAATTTTGAAGAAATTTGGTCTACTCTTGAAGATCTATATGGAGCAAGATTGCAAAATATCAAATATGAGTGCGTGCTAAAAAAATCAAAAGAGACAATTGATAAATGAAAGGAAAAAGATAAAGAATCAGAAGAGACAATTGATAAATGAAAGGAAAAATATAAAGAATCATAATAATCAAAAGAAGATATTGGCAAACTGAAAGCTCAAATGGGAGGTGCAAATGGATGTGAGACTAAAATAAAAGAAGTTGAATTGATGTGATATCAATTTTAAAATTCAAATTTGAAGAAGGCAAGGGGATTGAGGATTGCTTGAATACCAAGCTCAATGATAAAATTGTTGAATATTTAAAGCTTGGGGAAGATATTGTATCTCTAATAAAAGAACTTGAAAAAGAAAAAGAGAAAATTGACAACGTTCTGAAAATGAGAGGAGGTTATGTAATTCTTTATGAGTTGATTAACTCTCAAAATCCATCTAAAGAGAAATCTAGACTTGGTTTTGAAAAAGGGAAAACTCGTATGAACAATGCATCTGCAAACTTGTATGATAACTTCAAAGAAAAAGGAACACCTGAAATAAGGGAGGAGAAATCCTACACTAAAAAAAATAAGGAGACATTCTCTGAAGATGCAAAGACAAACCAAGACAGCAAGAAAGATGGAGGATTCATTCATGTCTGGAACAAGAAAAGGAACTTCAAAAATCTTGCCCCTAAGCAAACTGCTCCCATCAAGTTCAATGGTAATTTCTATGCTTGCAACAAGTTTGGACATAAGGATAATGAATGCAAAGGTAAAATGATGAGGAATAGTAATGCTATGAACTCTCAACCCTTCTATGGTTACTGCTACACATGCAAAAAAATGGTCATATGTTTGTTGATTGTAGATCTAATGTGAGAAGAAGTAATTATTTTTCGCAAGTCAGTATCACCTGCTACAATTGCAATAATACAAGACATATTTCAAGGTTCTGCAAAGGAAATAATGCAATACCTTCTGCTCCGTAAAAGAAGATTGACAGTAATCAACAAAATAAGGAATTGAACAAAGTATGGTAGAAGAAGGAATAAAATGAAGTAAAGAATTAATATGTACCTTAGCATGATGCAAATGAGTTCTCTGGTAACTGAAAAGATAGAGAATTATCTCAGGCGGAGATTTTATTTGCAAAATATTTTGGTCTCCTTGAAGAGAGTAAGATGTTGAAGAATTTAGCATGGAAGAGGATTTGTATCAGAAATTTTGGTGTACAATTTTTTTGTGCAAAAATGAACCTTTTGATGAAGGTTTCAGTGCAATTAGAAGATGTGCAGAGGTAGGTACACATGTTATGATTGATATTATTCTAGTTTGGTGTACTACACTTGAAGATGGGTTTCACAAGTTTTCCAAGGCATTCACAGTGTATACTCTAAGGCAAAGTCATGGTATTTTGGTCCTCGCCTCTCCACGGAGAAATTATTTTTCTTATAGTTTAGAAGATAAGTTTGTCAAGGTGTGAAGGTGTTCTATCCAAGTTTTCAAGTCTTTACATCTTCTAAAGTAAAAGTTGTAAGTGACAGTGTTCTCAAAAAATAAAGTGATGTTGAAGGCTTGGATGATTTTTCCATACAAGTCTTGTGGAAATGTTCAAATTTTTCCAATGCATTCTACCTTGTTATATCAATAAATTTGAAGGTTCACAAGAATATATTTCAACTGACACTATGCTACAGATTGTTTTGGATGCCTATTTTTTGTATAGAATAATTATTTGGGTACTTGTGCAGATTGGTGTATGATTAAGTTATATAAGTCTATGTGGAAATTTTGCATTTTTCATGGTTGATATAATACATGTTGTATGTTTGGTTTCTATATTTCAAGCTAATCCTAAGAAATCACATGAAAAATCAGTGAAAAGAATATTCAGATACTTGAAAGGAACTCTAGATCATGGCTTGTTGTATAAAAAGGATGATAAATTTTCTTTGAGTGCCTGTTCTAATGTTGATTGGGCTGGTTGTGTGGATGACTGGAGAAGCAAAAATGGAAGTGCATTCTTTTTGGGAGACAGATTGGTTTCTTGGTTTAATAAAAAGAAAGACTCGCTATCTTTATCCATAGTAGAAGCAGGATATATTGTTGCAGCATCTTGCTACACCTAGGTGCTTTGGATGAAGCAAACTTTGAAGGATGTGAAGGTGGTTTATGATGAGCCTATTCTTATATTGTGTGATAATACAAGTGCAATTAATATTTCTAAGAATTCGGTAATGCATTCAAGGACTAAACACATCTCTATCTAGTATCAATTTCGAAGAGATAAGGTTGCAGAGCATGAAGTCGGAATGGATTATGTGCCTACCAAGGACCAAATTGTAGATATCTTCACAAAGGTACTTCCAAAGAATACTTTTGAGTATCTTTGATAGAATTTATGGGTTATTTCCCCTCATTTTTAAACTAGATGCATAGATGGTGTATCTTTCTAGGGGAGAAATTAACGCCTTATCTTTTTCTCCTAGATTGATGTATGATACCACTTAGGGGGAGTTTGTAGTAAGGGGGAGTTTGGTACAGATGTGCAGATATTGTGCATGTATGAAGAAGGAAGTATTGCTGGTCAAAGGGGGCTTTGTTTTGTTTTTTCCATTGAATATCTTTTGTCCTTTGTCCTAAAGTCAGAGAACATGTTGTTTCCTTCTACATCCAAATATGTGCTTCCCTTTTTCCTTGATGTTAAAGGGGGAGAGTGAGCAAGTGTATTTCCATCAATGTTAAATGGGGAGATTGTTGGCAGTTGTTATAATTGATGTCAACACTTGAGGAGCTTTGTGTAAGATTGTTGGTAGTTGATGTCAACATTGATTTCAACACTTGAGGATATTTGTGTGAGATTGTTGGCATTTGTTGTCATTGATGTCAACACTAATTGTCGGTCGTCATTTTTGTCAACACTTGGTAAGATCGTTGCATATGTTTGTGAGCTTGTTTTCAATAGTTGATGATAAAACTTGGTGAATTGTTTGTGGTTGACATTGTTGTCAGCACTTGAGAAGTAAGGGGGATTTTTGGCATTTAATATCCTTGATGTCAAGTACTTGGTGAGAGATTATTGTAGCATTTTTCACTTAGCATTGGTTGTCATTGTTGATAACATTCTGGTTGTGTTAACATTGATGTATTGAGATGCTTGTTGAATTTCATGATTGGATGGCATACCTTATCTAATGTTTGCTAAATTTCATGATTGGATATCATGCCTTATCTGATTTTTTTCGAATTTCATGATTGGATGACACCTTATCTAATGTTTTTTGAATTTCATGGTTAGATGTCATGTCTTATCGAAGTATTGGGTATGATTTCTATCAGTAGAATTGTTTTCATAATGATATATTAAGATAAGGATTAGAAGCATTAAGATTAGGATTAGAAGCATGACTAATAATGGGGAGATGTTCTTAAAGGTCTAAAATATGTCTTATGCTCTCTCCTGATGTTCTTGATGAAGCATGTGTTGTTGAATGAAAGTTTTGGCCTCTATAAGTTGCTTAAGTGTTTCTAGTGGAGGAAGTTTCTTCGAAGTTTATTTGGGAGAATGCTTTGCATTCCTCCATTGTTGAAGATATGGTCTTGCGGTTTGGGATTAAAATTGTGTGTTCTTTGTATGTTGAACTTCTACTTTTCAGGTCACCAGTGTTGCCGAGGAGGTTTATGTGAATTCTAGAAGATTGATAATGTTGTTGGTTGTCTGGACTAGTTTGAAAATCGTTATGCATTTCTCCGCATTAATGTCTTTTCTCATGTAGCTTGGTTAATTTGTTATCAAAATTTGTGTAGTCTCTTTGTTCCAATTTCATGTGTTGAAGTGATTCGTAAGTTGATTTGTTAATGTTATATCCTTTGATTATGTATCCTATGCTTCCTCAATAAAGTATTTTGTTCATGTTTGGTATGTGGTGGCTATTGATTGCATGAAAACATGAAAGAAGCTTTTAGAAATGGTGTTGTATGTTCATGGAATATCCCCATGTGATCTACATGTTGTTGATTGGCCTCTTTGGTGCTACATTGTGTCTTGAGTTGGCCTTTTGGGTTATTTATGGATATCAAGCCGATAGAGCTTGTTCCTTTGCTTACATTGCAAGTTTGGGGGTTTCTGCCAACATTTGAATATGTGTTATGATATATTTGGGTCCTAACCTATCTTGGTTATAAGTTCCTTGAGAAATTTCAGTTAGAAGTATGTTTTTGGGACGACCGGTTTTGTGCTTCATGTTTCCTTGATGTCGACTTAGATTGATGTGTGCCAACATGTGAATTTTTTTGGATCACTTTGGAAGATGTGATAAGGTTTTTTTTGTTCCTCTCTATATTTGGGATAGGATCGCATTGTTCTTTGGTGACCAACTTGTTGAATTCATTGTTTATCTTCTTTTTGGTTGACCTAATTGAAGTTTTGAAGTGTTGCGGTGGATATAAATGCAAGATCATTTCAGATGCAAGAGGTATGGAAGTATGAAGAATTGAAAAGAAGTTTTAATGTGGAATACATTTAATATCTAGCAAAGTTAGTGCTATAGTGTGAAGAGGAATGATCAGATGTGCTTGAACGCCTCAGTCAGCAAAGTGAATTGTTGACAAATATTGTAATTCCCTATAAACTCTTTGTATCCTACTTTGAGATAGTGAATTGCATCAGGTCCTTGTATCTTTCCCTTGAAGTTGTGTTAGCTTCAGTTCACCAAGTCCTTTGTATCTTTCGTTGAGGTAGTGTGCATTGGTTTGCAAGTCCTTTTTGTAAGTGAGATTTTATATTGTGAGTTAACTCTCACTGTGGTTTTTCCCTCATTGGATTTTCCATGTAAATCTGGTGTCATCTTGTGGATGTTTTTTCTTGTTTCTTTGATCATTACTACTGATCTCATTAGAGTTAGAATTGTTATATCTTTGATTGTGGAAGTTGTTGAAGCTTTATACTGCAATATCCTTCTCCACTACTATTTTTTTAAGGGTTTTGATTTGGTTAAGTGCTAAAAAGTTCAAGTTTCGGAATGGCTTAAGTTTTTGACAAGACTGATTCACCCCCCTCTCAATATCTAGGTGTGTTCAAAATTTACATCATATTCATATTATGATGGTGGGGTAATTTACCTAGATAAAACAACACATAGAAGATTGTGGGTTGAGGGGAGGTAAAATTAATTTTTATTTATGGAAGGGTTATAGCTAGGAATTTATTTCTATTTAAAAAATTAATTATTTATGGGTGCATGTTACTTAGAGAAGATTCATTTAGGTTTAGTAGAGAGAAATTTATGTTGGTTAGGCACTCTTGGTGTGACACCCTATTTATGATAGAAGTAGATATTTTTTGTAACTCTTTGAGTATAAATAGTAAATCTATATCTTTTAAATTGTGGCACTCATATTGGTGAGAAGTATCTTAAAAACATCATTAATAAAAATATGGTTGATGGTTTATTTGGTTATTCTAGTGAATTTGATCTCTGTGAACACTCTATGTATGGTAAACATAATAGGTTTTCATTTAAATCTAGTAGTAATAGATCTTTAAAAAAATAGAGATTATTATAGTGATATATCTTTTCAATGAATGTGACTTTGATTGGAAAATATTGCTACTATGTTTCATTTATTGATGATTTATCGAGATATAAATGGGCTTACTTTTTGAAGCATAAATTTTTTATTTTATACATTTAAAGAGATTAAAGAGTTCAATTTTTTATTGCTAATTATTTACAAATATTCTTCTAATACAAGCACCAACATGAAACCAATAAAAGCTACTATGAGCACAACAATGAGACTAATATTAGTCCATTTCAAGAAACCACAGAGAAACCACCCATGGAATACCAAGAGTCACAACTACAAAATCTACTTATTTAGAAACCACATCCACATTAGAAACCAACTATGGAAGACCAAGAGTCATAAATTATAATTCCATATTAGATGCCCCCTTGGAATTTGTTGATAATTGAATGTCTTAACCAATTAATTTAAACCCCTTAGATAGTAAATAACTTGTTGACAAATAAACAAATAAATTTTATTTTTTTTAGAACAAATAATGGTGACGAGTTTTTCTGTAGGTATTTTGAGTATTATTATAGGCATATGAAAGGATTTCTATGGATGAAATGAATCCATATACTCCACACATGGATTTTTGGAAAGGATGAATGAGACTTTGATAAATAGAGCTAGAAGCATTCTAAGCAATATAAAAATTAAACAACATTTTTAAGTTGAAGTTGTACACATTGCTTGTTACCCAATTAACAACTCTCTCACTTCTACTCTAGTTAAAAAAAAACCCTATGAGGTGTAGATACGTAAGAGACCATTAGTTTCATATTTTATAGTTTTTGGAAATGAGGTATATCTTCATGTTCCTAAGGAAAATTTATCCAAGCTTCATTTTTAAGCTACCAAGTGTATTTTTATGGGTTATGGTGAGAACATTAAGAGTTATAAGCTTTGAGAATCTATATCTAGAATTTTAAAAAATATGTTCTAATGATATTAATTTTAGAAAGCTTGGGGTAATTATAAATGATAAAAAACCTCATGTAATCTTAAAAATAGTGTATTTTGATGTTAAAACTAATAAATATAAAGTATAAAAAATATCAATAGAATAGACAAAATGAGGAAGGAGAAGACTTAAATTTGAGTTCTAGTGAGTAAAAATAGAAGTATCTCATTAAACTTATTAGAAGGTCCATGAGGCAACATAATCTAATTGAAAGGTATAATCCTTTTGATTATAGTTATGTATTTATTTTATTGTATATTTATAATGAACCTAGATCTACAAAGGAGATGGTGTCTTTAAAAGAGCACAAGTCTTTGTTAGAGTCCATGAAATATGAAATAAAGGGTTTGTAAAGATATGGAATATGGGATCTATTGAACTACCTAAGGGGAAGAAATCCATTGGGTGTAAATGGGCATAAAAATTTAATTTATATATGATGAATTGGAGTTATACAAGGCCTAGTTTTGGGGAAAGGGTTACTCCCAGGTTGAGGGAGTGGATTTTAATGAATTTTTTTCTCTTGTAAAGATCAAGACATGGAAGAAGGCATAATATAATTTTCTATTGTTGGATCTTATGGAATGTTTGGTCAATATTCCCATAGACCACCTGGGATTAGGTTCTTGGTTAATTTGACAATTATGAAAAAATATATGAAAATTATGGTGTAGAAGGATGGTGTAAGAAGCATAAGAGGAGTTATTATTCAAGGTATTTCAACCATTTTGGCAAGGTGTTATATGTTAGAGTAACTAGGTAATCACCTAATAAATAATTAATTATTAGGCCCCTTTTATTTTATGCACTTCAACTAAACTTAAGACTTACTTTCTATTATTAGATTGAGCTATGTTTAGGTCATGGTTTCTCATAGCATTAGATGAGGACATGTTTCATGATCTACTTAATTCTAACTCAAGGTTTCATCTAGGGTTTGGTTGTTTTATTTTATAATAATTCATTTATGCATTGTAATTATTCAATCCATGTTAATTTAAATAAGTCAATATAGAATCCATCATGATTTTTTGGATGAATATCTTCTCAAGGTTGCATAGAAAAATTATGTTTTTCTCTCCATTTGATAGGTGTTTTGGCTACGGGTGATTTTTTGGAGCATTCACTATCAACTCCAATATGGTATTAGAACACCAAATTTGTAACTTGCTATCAAAAAATTTAATTAATCTAGCCTTGAGGGAAAAATTAGCTCATCCTTAAGAAAAATGGGTGTCACCATTGATTCCAAAATGGACAAAACCTTAGGAATGCCAATCAAATCGCCCAAATCTAATTAGTTATAATAAAAATGTTTCTTTAATGTATCAAAACTCATGCACGTAATTTTATATGTCCATATGGATCTACACATAGGTCCACCATTAAACCTTATATACTCGGTATGGATTTGCATAAAAAATATTATTTTTTAATTTTTTTAGGTTTTATAAAAAAAATAAAAATATATATTTTTGGTATATGTAGGGTACCTATGCATGTAAGCACTATGGGCCCATATAGAGGCGGGGTCAATTTTTCTAAGAAATGACATTTTTTCTCAAGCTCCTATCAACCATATCTCCATTGGCGGTGATCTAAACACTTGTTGGCATTTCCTTATAACCAACAAGCTTTCCTAGCAACTAGTGAATAGTCTCGATGGTGCCTTAGACCTATTGGTGGAACTTGATACCTCCCAATGGTGCCCAACCTCTGAGTGGAAAAAACCTACTCACCAACAACTTCCAAAATAATCAATCACAATAGAATAAAAATGGGTAGATAATATTCCATTTGGGATGAATATACAAGCAAGTTAATTCTATCCATAAAGATAATTTTAACAATTTAAGAATATTCCATTTCCTCAAGCAAATATTTTAATTAATTTGTAGTTTACCATGATGATAGAGTATATTTTGATGATTTTTAGAATATATTGATAAGGAGGAATGTTCTAGTAGTTGTTGTTGGCATGACATTAGCAACTATACCCTTGCAGGCCTCCTCCAAGCCATAATCTTTCCTAAAGGAGCTATTTTTTTATTTTGGCCATAAATTTGGCATATACAGTCAATTTTTCGCAAATGAGATATCATCAAAAATCTAGTTCTATGTACTTTCCAATAGTATAGATATTATAATCATTTTTTTCTATTGGTATAGTTTATCATCTATTGAATTCATATCATCCTTTTTGACTTATAATCTCACACTTTTTTCCTGTATCTTTGATTTTGGTGATTCATGTGGCATTGGAAAGGTATTTAAGAGCTCTTCAGATCTATCCATGTACATTTTCCAAAATTTTCCCCAAGTACTATTTATTTATCTTTTTGTGATTTCACTTTTTGGTCAATTACTTGGACAAATTAACACTTGGAACTCTTAATTTTGCATGATATGACTTCATTTGATTTTATTTTCATGCATTGAGGTTATTATTATTTGATTTAATCATTTGAGGTAGCATGGATTTTTTATCCTTTGTGGTCATCCTGAAAAAGGATAATTATGGGTCTTGACAAAATGACATCTCGACACACCTTGGGTGGCTTAAAATATTTCTTTCTATTTATGGACTCATATCTAAACTATACACACCAAGGAGTAGATCAACTTTGGGTAATATTGTCGACCATGTTGTAGGCATGATTTTTTCTAGTGTTGATCATGACACTATGTGTGTTATATTGCACATTAATTGTCCCCACACACTTTGGAATAGACTTTGAGAGATTCATGGAGACCCTCATATCTCTCCATTCCCAAAGGAACCTACTATAGATTATCTCATTTTATTTAATGATGAAAATATCTTAACCTTTGATAATGATACTTTAGAGGAGTTTGAGTATATCATAGGTCTTACATATTATGATGGTTTAGAGGATTATTGTAATACCCCTCCATTTTGATTCTTGTTCAAGTTGCTTTATGCTATGTTTGGTTGCATTTACTTTGATACTGGATACATTTTGTTATAATGTTTTGATTGCTACTATTAAGCGACAACATTATTGTGGGATGTAGTTATCTGATTATTGTTTCACATGTATTATGGATTAATGATGTTGTAGAGTTAACATGAGATGTTATTATGAGATTACTAGATTATGATGGAAGTTTCAGTTTCGATGAGTGTATTGGTGAAGAGGACGAGTTTGCATCACTCGCTTGCGAGTGCCCTGCGAATCCATAATTCCTTCTTCACGGTGTGTATTATATGCTTGATATATTGTATGATGTTGTTTACTTGGTTGCAGGATTGCAGGTACATGACATCGACTCCACCTGGTTTCACAGGTTTGAGCGTGTCGATCCAACGGTTAAGTTGAATGGGAGATAGTAGCTAGGTAACATGTGTCAAGTTTACAATCTAGCCTTAGTGTGTCGTCAGTTGTGTGTGTCGAGTCATTGTCTGTCTTGCTTTGATGTTATTTAATTATGAAGAATTCTTGATTTGGAAATAGATATTTAGAATAATTGCATTTAAATCATGTTGATGATTATTTAATTTAAATAATGCAATGTGGATAAAAGTTTATACTTAAATTAATTAATTATATTTAGTTTATTTAATTAATTAAATTTGATCCAAGGGGTTGAATTTAGTTATTAAATAATTAAATTAATTAATTAAACGTGATGCAAGAGAATAAAAGGAAATAAAAGAATTAGAATTAATTTTGGAATTTAATTCCAACGTGTGGGAATTAAATTAGAAATTGTAATTAAATGTTTATTTGAGAAATTGGTTGCAACTTTGGAAATTAATTTATTATTTGAAATTGCATTTTAAATTGAAAGTGGGTTTTTGAAAAGTGAAATTGAAATTGAAATATCTAATTTGCATGTAATGTGAATTAGGGTTGAATTAGGTATTTTTGATTTATAAAGAATACATGTTTTAATTTTAAAGCAGAAATTTTTTTTAGAAAAATACATTTTTACAGCAGAGAAGAAATTTTGGAAAATTTGCACAAGGGTTTGAAGAAAGTTTGATTGTAGAATTTATTAAAGGAAAGATTGTTTGCATTTGTTGGATTTTGGATTGGATTCTTTGGAGGATTGAAGAAAATTCAAGAAATCTTTGGAGGAGGTTTGCATCAGAAATTCATCTCTTCCTGTACCTTCTTGTACCAGGTTTTCCTCTTTGTGTTTTATTGTTCTTGATTGTTTTCTTTAAAATAGTAATGATTAAAGATTTGTTTGTTAAATCTGTTTTAGAAAATAAATTTGATGTTAGAAGAAAAGAATTAAACAAATTTACAGCCTTTGCTTGTGAAAATTCTTGAATGAAAATTGTGAAAACCTTAGTTGAATTTAAATTATTTGGGGAAATCAATTTTGTTGTTATTGAAATCAAACATAGAGATTGAACAATGCATTTAGAATGTTTTTAGAAAATGAAACTTTTTGTTTATTATCAAAAAACGGATTTTAAAATCTGCAGTATAGTTATATTTTCATGGCAAAATAGTCTGATTCCATCACCTATAACTTCACTTTTACAAACTGGGTTTTCAGGAAATTTAAAGGGTTTTTGCAATTTGAAATTTTCTTACCCCTATCCAAAAATCGTAAATACCCAGATCGTATTTTTTGAGTTATGCTTAAAACATGAGACTGCTGTTAAGTTATTTTTCTCATGGCTGTTTTGAAAATAAAATAATAATAAATTGATATTTATAAATATTAATATTTTATGTATTGTTATTATAATATTAAAATATTATTTCATAATATTTTATATTATAATTTATAATACTAAAGTATTATATTTATTTATATTATTTTAAATAAAATTTGTATATTAGATTAGTAGAATTAAAATTATAAACATATGAGAAATTATTGTTATTTTAAAATGGCTTGTTAAAGTTTAATTGAAAGAGTTAAATATTTGATTTAAAGAATGCAATATATTATTGAATAGAGATTTAAAATTGGATTGATTAGTGTATATGGAAAATGGATAGAGAAACAATATGTTATTATATTAAAGTGATTGAATGTGTTGAATAGAAAATTGAATGAGATGTAAGATTTGGTTAGGAAATGGAAAGAGTTTACTTGCATGGATTTGTGTCGATTTAAAAGTAAATTAAGAAGTTGTTTTATTGATGAAGCAATCAATTATGTTATTTATTAATTTATATTTAGATTAATTGAATCATTGTGATTGGATTATGAAAGAGATATGGATTTAGTATATTCAAAAGTAGTATCTTCCTCATG
The DNA here is from genome assembly GCA_007115665.2 of Sequoiadendron giganteum. Lineage (NCBI taxonomy): Eukaryota > Viridiplantae > Streptophyta > Pinopsida > Cupressales > Cupressaceae > Sequoiadendron > Sequoiadendron giganteum. Next base: position 666,098,529 of record CM021103.1, on the reverse strand, counting down.
CTTATCTTAAAAGATTTAATTCTTTGTATTCAGTAAAGGGAAGTAAGTTTAATTGTTTTAGATTTCCAATAATGAAAAGGGAAATAGGGGTTATGATTATTTTAGATGATCTACTTATCATGTCTTTGACTTTGTCAACACTACCTATTGAATGAGTATGGATTTAGGAAATCCAAATATTAGATTTGATTGATGACTTGAATGCTTTTGTTACTATGTCGTCAAGTTGCATTGTTGGTTTTGGGATTTAGTGTTAGTCCTAAATTATAAGTCTTCCAGAAGAACTTAGATGATAAGGGTTGTTGAATCTGTATGCCATCCAGTTGTTTTCCCTTGGGTAGTGCATGGCGTCTTTTCAGTTTTACCCGGTTTTCACAAACGGGGATGTTTTGCACCTCCTTGGTTTAGGAGCGGATTATGGGATCCATGTCTCCTTGTATGGAGTGACATTGTTATGTGGTTTCATCTTGTTGCCTCCTGTGAAAGGAGTGGACTATGTGTTATTGCCTCCAAGATGTTTGGAGTGGGATCTTTTGTACCTCCTGTGAAAGGAGTGGACTATGTGTTTGTTGCCTCCAAGATGTATGGAGTGAGTTCTATTATTTTTATCCTCCTTGTGTTGGAGTGGATTATGATGCCTAGTTGGTATGCACTTGTGGTTCCCTTGGTGGATTGTTTGGATGTGTGTTGTCGAATAGAAGAGTGGCTTCTGTTAGGTGCCAGAGCCCAAAGAGGTAAACTGGATAACCTTCAGGAGTGATTTAAACAAGTGATAATTAAAATAATGTACTTAGAAGATTAGGACTAACTTCTCACTAATCAAGATAATTTAATCCTCACTCATAAACGCAAGGGCTTGTTTAGACTTGGGATGAGTGAGAAGGCCTGGAATGGCAAGATCAACTATCTAGTTCTTGTGAGAGGTAGTTGATTCCGCATGAGTGAGTATGAGTGCCGGGATTTGGTTGAGGCCACCAGGATTACTTGTGCCGGAGCCTAAGAAGAATGCCCAGAGGAGATCTCATGACAAATCTTGCGATGACACTCTATCTATGACAACTGTTGTTAATTATTTTATGTGTATGGTTATTTGAACATACTTGATCTACTTTATGTCTGGAAGCAATGTGACCTATGTCAGTGATGTTGGAGTTGTACTTGTATTGTACTTGTATTGTATTTGATTTGTACTTGTATTGTGCTTGAGTTGTACTTGATTCGTACTTGTATGGTGAATGAGTTGTGCTTGTTAATTCATTTGGTTGGTTATAACAGTATGAGTCAGTTTGAGTCTGCCTTTGGTTAGAGGTAGTAGAATCTTTGTCCATGTTACTTTGTTACTATCTCCTAGCATGGGGGTGGGCCTTCGGGTACCGCATTGGTTGGGTGGAACATGCACCAAAACCGTTGGGTCCCCATCTATCTTCAGTACTTGGTGGTGAGACATCCTTATGGACAGCTCGCGGTTCTTGTTGTAATTTCTTGCATTGTAATATTTTAACTTGTATAAGTTATTTTATCCCTCTTATGTTTATGAGGTGGAATTTTGTAATTGTAATCTTTTGTACTATTGCCTTATTCCGAGAATGAGTGATGTATCTATTGGTTTAAGATAATGTTTATGAGATTGTATCTTGGTTGATTATATTATTATGTTATGTGGTATTCTTATGATGTATGATGGTTATTTCATAAAGTTCATAAGGCTATGGTTATATGTAATATGTTGTGTGGGTTTAAGTAATCCTAACCTTGTAGCCTTAGAGGTTGTTGTTAATTAGTAAGTGAATGTGTATGTTAAATGCACTTTATAAAAAAAAAATTTGGTTCGCTTATGATGTTAATTGCAACTTCCTTTAAGGTTACTTGGCAGGGCATTACAATTATCTCCTTGTTCCCATTCTTCATATCGAGACCCAATTTCCATATTCTATTATTCTTTATTATATTAGAATCACCACATATATGGACCCTATTGATTTATTGTATTAGAACAACCATCATCTTCTAAACCTAGCTACTTGGGATTCATATCTAGCAAACATATCATCATTTTTTGTGGAGTCTCAAATTGTAGATTTGGAGGATTATTTTGAGGACATTAATATCATCTTTTGTGACATCCACATCTTTTTTGTTATCCCATCATCATTGTGTTTGGATCTTGTTCTACATTAGTCTTTACGGTATTCTAGATTGAATTCATCTCACTCCAACATATGGACACTTAAGCAGTTTTCAAAGGCATACATCATTTGCAATTGGATTCTCGATTTATCCAACTTATGGGAATGAATTCTCCAATCACCAGTGGATTTATTTCTTCCTAAGGAGAGAAATTGTGTGTAGAGGTAGTGGATTTTGTTTTATATTTAATATTTTATCATTAGCATAGGAGCTACTTCTTTACGAGGGATTCATAATCCCCTCATCTCTCTCATATTGGGGGATATTCATTATATTTGTGTGATAGAAGCAGTCCTTGGGGTTCATGTTGATTCCTTCTTCTATCCTTTTTTCACTAGTGCATTTATTTCACTTTCTCTCTTTTGGAGAGGAGTTTTTCCCATTCAAGGTTTTCTCCTTTTCTCCAATTATGAGAGATTTATTTGTTTGTACATGGGTACTTCATTAGGTCTTGTAGTTGGGACCCATTCATACATCCATCATTCCATTCATCATTAGGTTTTTATTTTTCATCTAAGTTGTACTTGAGGATGAGTGTTATAGTAATTAGGTTATCATATAATAATTAATTAACCATTAATTAATTATTAGGCCCTCTACTTAATGCACTTAAGCTAAAATTAGGAATATTTTTTCTATTATTAGATTGAGTTATCTATAGATCATGGTGTCTCATAGCATTTCATGAGGACACTTTTTATGATCTAAATTAATCATAACTAGGTCTTCATCTAAGGTTTTATATTTTTTCTTTCATAAGCATTCATTTGTATATTGTAACTATCTAATCTAGGTTAATTAAGATCAATCCATATAGAAGTCATCATTCATTTTTGGATCAATCTCTTCTCAAGGTTGTATAGAATAATTATTTTTTCTCTCTCCATGTGATAGGTGTTTCGTTGCAGGTGATTTATGGGGGTTGTGGGGTTCAATATCAACTCCAACATGAGATGCCCCATCAAGATTTGGACCCCTATTTTTGGGTGTGTGGTATTTGCCACTTGTTTTTTAATATAATTCATGGTATATTGTATTCATCTCTCCTATATATTGATTCCTTCATATAGTGATTTTGATTCAAAGCATGACAATTTGGTCCTTTTCCCTAATATCATTTGATATAATCTCAGTCAAATATGTCATTTTAATTGGCCATGAGAGTATTACAATTTATTTTATTAAATTAGAAATCAAAATTCCACTATGATAATCACATATTCCACTTTCATTTTCATAATAATGTAAAAAAATTTAAAGGGAATAAATTTATTTATGTGTCGATATGTACAAATAATTTTTTATAAATTGAAATTCTTATACTATATGGTGATGCTATATTCCACTTCTTCATTTTCTAATAACATAATTTCTATTAAAGAACAAAAATATCCTCACTATGTAAATGTCACCTTTTTATAAACTAAAGTTTTTTGGTTTATGTAGGCCCCTTTTGGTAAATTTTTATTTACCTCACAAAATGATACCATGATGCAAGAGCACCTCTAGTTGTAAAGCAATTTGTATCAACCAAAAATAGTTATTTTCTTGCATTACATTCAGTAGAAGTTTTAGTAGTTCATTCCGCATTTTACCACATCATTGTTTCTCAACTCACAAAGTAGGATATAGCACCTACACATCGACATCTATCACATATCCAAATTTCACATTATTTGTAGCTATCTATTGAAAGTTATCGCTCTTAGAATTTCACTATGGTTACCAGTCGGAGCATTTGCGGCCAGCTTGGAAAAGAGTTCTTAGTGCAAACCTATTCTAGATCATGCAAAGCTTAATTGGACATCACACAATCATCTTGGATTCATGGGGACCTATCTTGAAGATTTATAAGTTAATTCATTTCGCATGGAGTTAATTCTTCCTATTTGGAGGCTAACATTCATATTCGATCATTCATTGGGTTATTAACCCTTGTGGCCAATATAGACCTCTTTTGGAGCTTGAGAAGCATATTTATAAGCACTATAATTCATTGTAGATCATCAGTAGTTTAGTATTTTTAGGATAAGATTCAGACTCATTGCATTTTCACATAAATCCTTTGGGGGCATGTAATAAGGCTTGTTGGCCAATTGTATTGTTTAAGCCCTTTGAGTCAAGGCCTATGATTCGCCCTTCTGGCCAATGTTGCATGTAAGTGATGCAAGAGGGTACTCCCCTCTGCACACCAACAAAAAATATGACACAATTCTTCATAGGAAAACTCTACCCGGATTCAACATTCAATAAAACAAAGATTACAGCAAATATAAAAATCTCTCTTTTATTTAAATCAACCTCCTATTTACATTAAAATGTAAATTCAATGCTTACAATCATACTCTCCCCTTCTCTCTGTACATTTCCAAACTCTCGCCTCTCTTCTTTTTTGTGCATTAAGCTTCATTCAAAACCTTTGTATTATTAAATCTCAATACATGATCTTCAAAACCATCCTTTGTTCTCCCACACACAGGCTCTCTTTCCCCTCTACCTAGCACTGTCCTTCTTGATTTTTTTTAAGTTTTCTTCTTTTTAAACAAATCTTCATTCATGCCTATCAGTTTTGTGCTCTTCCTTTCACTTCAACCTTCTCACTTTGTTTACACCATTCTCTTCTTAATTCTTGTGACGCCTTCATTTATTTATCCTACGCGGGCTCTCTTCTTTGTTTGCATCCCCCTCGCCCACTCTCATGGACAATAACCCTATTTTTGATTCAATCGGCTTACTCTTATCTTATTCACTTGGTGCCCTTATCTAGGTTTTAATTTTTCCCTCTTGAAATTGTTTGCCCTTCCTTCCTATCGGGCTTCCTTGCTTTTTTTTAAATTTGTGCTATTCAAATGTCTCCCCCCTACACAATTTGATATCTCTCCTTTTAACCTTCTCTTGGTTGGATTTTTTCATGAGCCTATCAACCTCCTTCATATCCTATCATCTTCTCCTTCATTTCTTCCCACTCATGTTTGTTTCCATGCCTTTTCTTTTTTTCTTTCAAGGTTAATTTCTTCTCCAAGATGATGCCTCTATGTTCTTGCTACATGGAATTCAACTTAACATTGTGCACGTATTCTTTCCAAACACTATATGATAGCCCCCCCTTGATGGTGTCGTCTTCTTTCTCCAAGGCGATGTCTCCTCATCTTCCACTACTATGCACATACCATCAATTTAGTGCCTCTTTATTTTATTTTCCGAGTTTGTCTTTTTAGCTCTTAATCATTGTATTTTCCTAAATCAACATAGTTCACAACGTTGCCTCCCTTCTTACTCATACCATTGTATTGGATTCCTTGTGGTGTCATTTCCTTTCCATTCTCTCAACCAACAATCTTCCTTTTCCAAGTCACGTGCTCCTTCAAATTCTTATTATCTTTTTAGATAATCATGTGTGGGATCTTCTTAAAATATTTTTCCTCCATGACTCAAAAATTTAAGAGGTTTAGGCACTGATTGTAAGAGGGAAACAAAACCAAAATAAATCAAAATTATGAAGAAAAAAAACCGATAATATTTTTTTTGGTTGGTGTTGATTGTTGGTCCTCTCGCATGCTCCTGCACCAATAAGCATTCCATACTAATAAAGTTTCATTGTTCACATATCAATTTTCTATGTTGTTTTCGTTATGTTGACATATTGTTGCACAACTCAAACTATTAATTTTGGAACCCTCCTACCATGACTGTACCAAGTGGTATTAGAGTGAGTTCTCAATTCTTTAAGGCATTCCTTGTGGTGAAATGATCATTGACCTGAGGCAAACTACATTTGTTTTAAACTGATCATTGATTATGAGGTAGTTGAAACCTTTGTAGCTAGATCACTGAATTGGGGTAGTTGCATCGATTCAAGGGGAGATATGCCGCCAAGGAGAGTGTCTTCTATGGTGAATGTTGCTCCAAGAATGGATGAAATGTTAGAGATGATGCATGAGATGCAAGTTAGGTTAGATGCTATTGAAGAAGACTAAAGGAGAGGCCTAAACCCTAGGTAGAATGATGAAAGTGATGAAGAAAAATATGTGAATCAAAATGTAGAAACCCTAGACAAAGAAGAAGAAGAAGAATTAGATCAAGTAAACATGTTGAAAGTGATTTCAAAGATTGGCAAGTTACCTAGAGTTGAAATTCAAAATTACACAGTAAATTAAAATCTTGAAGAATTGATTGATTGGATTAATGAAATGGAAGAATACTTTGAATATGAAGAAATTGAAGATCCAGAAAGAGTCAGATTTTCAAACAAAAAGTTGAAAAGACATGTTGCATTATGGTGGAAATAAGTTCAATTGGATATAAATAGAAGAGGCAAGGAAAGAATCATCAAATGAGATAGAATGGTGACAAATTTGAAAAATTAATTCATACTAGCAGATTATGAACTTGAATTGTTGAAGAAATTGTAAAACCTAAGACAAAAAGAAAGATCTGTGAAGGAGTATACTGAAGAATTCTACAAGATGATAATTTATAATTGATCATAGTGAAAAAAGAAAAGAGAAGGTTGCAAAATACATCAATGGATTGAAAAAAAATATTCAAGAAGAATTGAGCCTAGTGAAGATGACATCTATTGAAGAAGCATATCATTTTGCATTGAAAGTGGAAGAGAAGTTGAGCAAGAAATTTGAGCAAAGAAAAAGAAGTGCGAGAGGAAGATTTCAGAAGAATGGACCCCAATTCAAAGAAATAATACCGTATGTGGAGTAGAACAAAGATATGAAACCCTACCGAAGCGAAGAAAAGGATACTTAATCTTACTACAAAGGAAGAGAAGATATAAAATTCTACCATAGTAATAGAGGGGGTCATAATTCTTACCGCAATGATGGATTTCAGAGAGATGAAGGAAGATATAAGAGAAGGACATTCAAAGGAACCCATTTCAAGTATGGAGGTGAAGGACATAGAGCATTTTAGTGTCATCAAGGAAGTACTAGAAAGAAACCTGAGCATACCAAAAGTGTAGCATATGTCGATGAAGAGTGTGTTGGATCCCCTAATTCATGTGGAAAACTTGAGAAAGGAAAATCATTGGTGATGAGAAGAGCTTTGATTCATGAGGAAGAAACTGAAGAACCATCGAAAAGGAAGAGTCTATTCAGAACAATATGTAAGTCCAAATGAAAGGTATGTAAAGCTATCATTGATAGTGGTAGTACTGATAATCTAGTTTCAGAAGAGATGGTGACCAAATTGAATTTGAAGAGATTGAAACACCCAAACCCCTATAGGATAGCATGGATTCAAGATGAGCATGAGATATTGGTGAATGAATAATGTTTGGTGAAATTTCATATTCGATCATATAGGGATGAATTATTTTGTGATATTATGCCTATGGATGCATGTCATTTACTATTAGGAAGACCATGGAAATATGATAAGAAAGCAATTCATGATGGAATAAGGAATACTTATACTATGACACCAAATGGAAAGATAATCAAATGTATACCTTTGGAGGAAGAGGAGAAGACTAAATTTTTTGGCACTACCAAACTATGTTTGGTAGATCAAAGGAAATTTCTTAATGGATTGAGGCATGAGAACATGTGTTTTGCATTGATTCCAAATAAGAATGGGATTTTGAAGACTATAAAGAGTGAAGATCTACCACTGAGAGAAGTCACAAAATTATTGACAGAGTATGAAGACATCATGTCAGAGAATGTACTAGATGATTTACCCCCTATCTGGAGTATCAGTCATCATATAGATCTCATACCGGGAGCAAATTTTCCAAACAAAGTAGCACATAGAATGACACCGACAGAGAATGTAGAGTTGAACTGACAAATACAATAATTGTTGAGGAAAAGGTTGATCAAAGAAATTTTGAGCCCATGTGTGATACCTATTATACTTGCACCTAAGAAGGATGGAGAGTGGAGAATGTGTACAAATTCAAGATCCATCAATAAGATCATTGTCAAGTATAGATTTCTATTGCCAAGGATGGATGACATTATGGACTGTTTGAGTGGAGAAAAGTATTTAACAAAGATTGATCTCAAGAGTGGATATCATCAAATTAAAATCGGAGAAGGACATGAATGGAATACTGCATTTAAGACAAATGAGGGACTCTATGCATGGTTATTGATGCCTTTTGGATTGATCAATGCACTGAGTACTTTCATGAGATTGATGAATGAGGTGTCGAATCAATTCTCTAGTAAGTTTGTCATTATTTACTTGGATGCTATTCTAAGTTTTACTAATACTAGAGAAGAACATTTTTGGCACATCTGGCAAGTATTTCAAAGATTTTGAGAAGAGAAGTTGTTGATTAATGTTAAGAAGTGTAGTTTCATGAAGACAGAGTTAGTATACCTTGGATTTGTTATTTATGTTCAAGGATTCAAAATAGATCAAAAGAAAGTAAAAGAAATTTTAAATTGGACTACACCAATAAACATTGGAGAAGCTAGATCATGCTATGGATTAGATAGTTTCTACTGAAATTTTATCAAGATTTTCAATAGTGTTTGTAGCCCCATGATAGAAATGATGAGAAGAGATAAGAAGGATTTCAAATGGACGTCTAAAGCACAAAGAAGTTTTGAATTGTTGAAGCAAAAGGTAATAGAGTATCCAGTGTTAGCATTACTGGATTTTGACAAAGTATTTCAAGTTGGTTGTGATGCAATTGGAAATACAATTGGTGCAATATTGAGTCAAGAAAAAATTCTTGTAGCCTATTTCAGTGAGAAGTTAAACAATTCCAAAATAATATACTCAGTTTATGATCAGGAATTCTATGTCATAATTCAAGATTTGAAGAAGTGGAAACAATATTATTTTGTATTGTATATAGATCATCAAGATTTATAGTATTTGAATAGTCAAGGAAATTTGAATCAAAGACATATGAGATGGGTTGAGTTCTTACAAAGTTATACATTTTTGTTGAAGCATAGGAGTGGAAAGTCAAACAAAGTTGCAGATGCATTGAGTAGGAGGAATTTTCTATCAGAGATGAGAATACAAGTATTGGGATTTGAATAATTGATTCATATGTATGAAGATGATGCATCTTTTGGTGAAGCATGGAGAGCATGCAAGGAACCAGTAGTGACTGACAAGAAGGTATGCTATTCAAAGGAAATCAATTGTGTATACCAAGGAGTTCAATGAGGGATAACTTGATAGTAAAAAAATCATAATAGAGGATTAGCAAGACATTTTGGAGTGGATAAGATAGTAGCTTTGGTGAGTGAAGATTATTTTTGGCCACAAATATATAAGGAAGTAAGGAAGTGTGTTCAAAGTTACAAAATTTCTCAAGTTGCAAAAGGGAATAGTCAAAATATTAGATTATACAAGCCTTTGATAGTATTGGATAGACCTTGGGAAGATTTAAGCATGGATTTCATTCTAGGATTGCCTAGAACATAGAGAGGTTATGATTATATTATGGTTGTAGTGGACAAATTTTCTAAAATGACATATTTTATTCATTGTAAGAAGACTAGTGATGTTGTGCATGTTGTTGATTTATTTTTCAAAGAGATTGTGAGATTGCATGGATTACCTAAGAATATTGTTTTAGACAGTGACACTAAATTCATTGGATATTTTTGGAGGACATTATGAAAGAAGATGAAAATAGATTTGAATTTTAGCTCAACATATTACCCATAGACGTATGGATAGACAGAGGTAGTGAAAAAAAATTTAGGAAATTTGTTGAGATGTTTGGTTGTAGATAAGGCAAGCAGTTTGGATATAGTTTTACCATAGGTAGAGTTTGCATATAATAATTCAATGAACCAAAGTACAAGGAAGACACCATTTCAAATTGTTACCAGAGTAAATCCTAGAGGATTTGTAAATTTAAGGGACATCAGTATGGTGAATAAGAGGAGTGCAGAGGTTGAAGTTATCAAATTTCATGGAGACATTGCACAATTAGGACCAAAAGCATTTGGAAGACATGAATGATAAGCATAAAGAGAAGGAAGATGAGCACCAAATGCATAAGGAATTTGATGTTGGAGATAAAGTGATGGTATATTTGAGGAAGGAGATATTTCCAATTGGTACGTGCAATAATTTGAAGATGAGGAAGTTTCTACCATGTAAGATACTTAGGAATTTTGATTATGGAGATGTATATGAAGTGGAGTTACTGGTGACATTGGGTATATCACCTATTTTCAATGTTGCAAACATATATGAGTTTCATAAAGGAGAATCAAGTGGCAGTAGTGATGAATCAGATTTCAAGGGGAAGTTACCTCATGAGGAACCGGAGGAGGTTGAGCAAATTTTGGATACTAGAACTAGAAGAAGCACTAGGAACAAGTAGTAAAAATAATATCTTGTGAAGTGGAAAGGAAGACCAATAGAGGATTCATCATGGATTTCTTAGGCTGAGGTGGACTATCTTGTTTTTCCTCTTAGCCCTAGAAAGTGAGGAACTCACTTTTCTTCCAACCTTGGGTGTTTGATGCAAGAGCATCCCTAGTTTTAAATAAATATTGTATCAATTAAAAACATTTAATTTCTTGCATTGATATCAATAAGAGTTTCAGTAGTTCATTCCACATTTTACCACATCGTTGTTTCGCAAATCACGGAGTAGGATATAACACCTAAACATCGACATCTATCACATATCCAAATTTCACATCATTTCCAACTATCTGTTGAAAGTTATCGCTCTCAAAATTTCACTATGTTTACCAATCAGAGCATTTGGAGATTGTTTGGTCCATATTTCTTAGTACGGACCTATTCCAGGTCATGTGGAGATTAATTGGACATCACACAAGCATCTTGGGTTTATTGGGACCTATCTTGAAAATTCATAAAATAATTCATTCCGCATAGAATTAATTCTTCCTATGGGGAGGTCAACATTCATATTCGATCATTCATAGGGTTATTAACCCTTGTGACCGACACGGACCTCTTTCGGAGCTTGAGAATCATATTTATAAGCATTTTAATTCATTGTAGATCATCCTAGATTAGTATTTTTAGGATAAGATTCAAACTCATTGCAGTTTTTCATAATCCCTTCAGGGGCATGTAATAAGGCATGTTGGCCAGTTGTATTGTTGAAGACCTTTGAGGCAAGGCCTGTGAGCCCTAGATATTCGCCCTTGTGGTCAATGTTGCATGTAAGCATTCCATACTAATAAATTTTCATGTTCTCATATCAATTTTCTATGTTTTTTTTGTTGTATTCACTCATTGTTGCACGTCTCAGACTATTCCTTCTGGAACCCTCCTATCATGACTACACCATACCATTAAAACCTTCAAACTCGAGCTTCCATTAAAGAATGTTGTACAACATAATAATTAATTAATATTTTCTTTATATTGTAATGACTTCCTCCCTATAAGAATTCACAAGCATAAACTAGTTTCAAAAATATTTTCTAATAGATATACACATAAATGCTTGAATATTTTACTATATTAGTGACTCCAAGAACTCATGTTAGTCCCTCAAAAAATCATGGTTTTATAATTTTACCTATATACACTTGACAGGAAATTCATTGAGAGTCAAATTTGATAATTTTATCATGGAATTACCTACGAATAAATATGAATATAGAATTTGACCATATCAAAACCACACTAGTATTCTAAGCTTAGCTAGTGTGGAAAATCTTACATTAGTCTTACATTTAAAACATGATATGCCAATGATGTTGTTGGGTCTCAAAAATGCAGGTTTGAACCATGAGAGGTTTCCAAGCTCTCACAACGCTTTTGGCCAACGTACAAGGCCAATTGATGCAGTTGAACCTTCTTCTCTTAGGTTCTTCTAGACCTAGGCGGGTGAGCCTAATGAATGATGCAGATTGACATGTATTTCCTGGTTGAGCAATCTATCTACAATGGAAAATGGAAGTGAACAGATGAAAACCACTACAACTAATCCTACTCCTACTACACAAATGAAAGGTTTTGAAAAAATTATTTGTATGAAATCTTATCTCTGGGTTGAGGCAGATCAGTGCCTTCTATCCACATGGGTAATGGAGTCAAAATAGAAAATGATATGTGTTTTCCTTCTCTAGTTTAATTTAAAGCTGTTAGGCACTTTATAAAATAAAATCTTATGACTGGCATATAATTTCATTTATTTATGGCTTGCATAAATTATGCTGGGATGTTTTTCTATCCTGGTTCTTCTTAAATTATCCAAAATAAATCTCTCAAATATTGTGACTTACTTGAAGGGATTTAATTCTGACTTGAGACACCAGCAAATAAAAATCACACAAAGTGAAAACATGCACCTTGATGAATCAAAATTTATGCTTGATACATTAACTCAAATGATCAAAAGTCTTCGAATCGAAGAGAACCAAGACAAAAAATAATAAAAATTATAACATCTCAACAACTGAACTAGAAGGTTTTCACCAGTTAAAAACATTAGTTTCCATTGCTCTGTTTCAAGAAAGATATGTACATTATTTCCATTCCCAGTCTTATTTCCGAGAAAATCTCACTCCTATCCTAACCCCCCTTTTTGTCTGATTTTTACAATAGATTTATACAATAAAATTCGAAGAGTCACAACCCTTCAGTTTTTTGTTACATCAGTTTGATATTCTATCACAAGGATTAAAATATTTAATTAGTTGCCTAATTAGCAAATTAAATATTTTTACAATAGTCATGCTCTTGATTTTTCCATTATATCCTTTCCCACCTCTTAATATGTTCACTTTATGCATTGCCGCTTGTCATAATTTATGTCTTCGTGGCTTTCTTTATTTCTTTTACCACTCTATCATGGGCTTTGACTTCTCTCCCTATGGTATAGCGGTATTTGACCCTGACGGATACCTCTTCCATTTGTTGATTGTCCACTACGCTACTGCGGTCTCAACTCTAACCGTCTGTGGTAACGCAGTACTGATCCACTGACCGGAACCTCCATCCATCTCTGTTCACCACACTACCACAATCATTGGCCTGTCTACCAGCAGTACCGCGATAGCCATCTGCTGTTATCTTCGCCGCTTCTTAACTGTCTTCCTTATGTTACTGTGTTACCGCGGTCTTTGTTTCAGTTGTGTGCGGTATAGCAGTAATCGCTTACCGACCACTACCTCACCGCTTGATTGTTTACCACGCTACCATGGTGTATGACTTGACCGTGTGTGACATAGTGGTAAACCTTATCATGAAAATGCCTAACCGTCACTGCTATACCATGAACCACTTTGCAAAAGGCCGCGGTAAAGCGGTGAAAGCCATGAAGTATGAGCGATGTAAGGTATTTTAATCATTATGAATGAGAGTAGAATGAATTATTTTATGGAAAGATATGAGAATGGATTGTAATGGGGTTAACACAGCCATCCTTAGCATTGTAAAAGGGAGTATATGATTTTTTATGGGAAAAATGTTGAAAGTATTAAGCTCAAAATAGGAAAAAACCCTTAGGATTTTAATGGAAATTTTCAGTTCTAACAGTGGCTCATGTTGGGGATGAGTGATTTTGCAAACCACTATAAGAATCTAGAGTATCTTTGGTAGATCGGACCAAGCAAAGCCATGAAAAATGAAGGCGATGGAAGATGGAGGGAATTAACAGATGAATAATATGAAAATGGAGCAAATGGAGAAGTGGAAAACCCTAAACATTTGTGCATGGAATAAAATGATTAAAGATGCATTGCTAAGAATTGTCCATGCACTAGTAATCCTTAATCCTCTATACCTGCTTTGGTTTAAAAAATTAAACCATAAGGGATGGCCCCAGGCCACCTCAAAAAGAAAAACCTGCACTTTCCTCTGTCATAAACTTTGTTCTGAATAGAGCTCATCAGATTTCTTTTGAAACTATCCATTCCACCTACCCTACAACATGCATTGTCATTGAAAACCTTCAAGAAATCATTGTATTCAATTTGATTCATATTCATCTCATCAGTCTGCATTTCATTATTCTTACTATCATATGAAAAATCTTTGTCATCTTTAGCATACAAAGTGTACCCAAATTCAGCAAAACATTCATAGGCATGCTCACTATCATATGTTGTTGAATGTGCCTGCAACTACACTAGGACCTGAAAAATTGAATACTTCTTATGGCAACCAAAAAATTTTGTCTCGTCAACATATTTTGAAACAATCAAATCCAAATTATTTTCTATTTCTTTTCTATCACCAGTTGGCATTGACACATACCTCTGATCCATACAGTTATCCTCACACATACTTGAATCAACAAATGTTGAACACTCATCATCATGCAAACCAACATATTTCTCTTGTAGGAAAAAATCATTTAAATCACATACCTCCCCTTGGACACAAATAGATTCATGATCATCTTCAAAAAATTCATCATTGTGAGAAATGCTCATGGAGTCATATGAATTGTTACACACAGTATCTTCACTGTCAAAGCATATATAGGCTGGAACAAAAACTCTAGAATCATCTTTATGTGCATACTTCTGGTACTAAAGAGTCAGTAAATCTGAAACTTGCTCACTGTTGAGTGAATAGGTCTCTTCTTCCATATCTTCAACTATGTCTCCAACCTCTTGATAATCACCCTGTTGTAGATCAACATCCATAACTTCATCCTTGCAATCTAAGCATTCAATGGATCCCTCATAACATACACTGTCACAATCTGTTATGCAAGAGATATTCTCCTTGTCTTCATTGTTGGAAGGCATGATATCTTCTTCAATATCAGCTCCTAAAACATTGTTGATGTACTCTCTAGATGGTGTGTCCCTATCATCTTCCAAATCAATATCCATGTACATTGTTCCAAGCATGGAATCAATAAATTTATTTGCTGCATCCAAGGCATACTGCTTTGATGATTCTGGCCAATAAACTGATTCGAGCTCTAATGCTCTTAGAAGTTGTGCAACAAACATGGATCTTGTAGGCCTATGATGAGGAGGTAATTGCATACAAATTTCTACCATCCTATTGTATAAAGAACTCACATATTCTTCCTTATATGTCCTTATGTCAAAAAAGGCATCGACAAGACTTTTCTTTCTTTCTTGAATTTGAAAATACTCATCAAAAGTGTTCTGATGTGAATAGAGTACATTACCTTTATCACCAAAATTCTCAATTGCATCATGTGGTATTTATGATTTCCAAGATCTCTTGGCACTTGTGTCTTCATTCTCACTATATGATGGCCTGTTTGGTGATGTATTTTGAGTACCTTTGACTCCTAATTGCAGCAATTGCTGGTTCACTTGTAGCATTTGTTGGTCCAATTGCAGCCTTTGTTGCCTCGATTCCTTCAACTCTCTTATTGACTGTTGTCTTCTTTCTACTTCTGCCATCTTCATAAAAATTTACTACTTCACAACACCCATGCATTATTTATCAGATAAAACAAAGTCTCCACCTACTTTTCCAAAATTAGGAAAATGAAAAAGATTGTTTTGGTTTGCCATAGCGGAATCTCCAAAAATGTAAAACATTGTTGACTCTATAAATGGAAAGACTGAAAACTTTCTGGAATGTGTCCCCAGCAGAGTCACCAAACTGTTGGGTCTCAAAAACAAATTTTTGAACCACGAGAGGTTGCCAAGCTCTCACAACGCTTTTGGCCAACGTACAAGGCCAATTGATGCACTAAACCTAGGCGGGTGAACCTAATGAATGATGCAGATTGACATGTATTTCCTAGTTGAACAATCTATCTACAATGGAAAATGGAAGTGAACAGATGAAAATCACTACAACTACTCCTACTCCTACTACACAAATGAAAGGTTTTGAAAAAATTATTTGTATGAAATCTTATCTCTGGGTTGAGGCAAATCAGTGCCTTCTATCCACATGGGCAATGGAGTCAAAATAGAAAATGATATGTGTTTTCCTTCTCTAGTATAATTTCAAGTTGTTAGGCACTTTATAAAATAAAATCTTATGACTGGCATATAATTTCATTTATTTATGGCTTGCATAAATTATGCTAGGATGTTTTTCTATCCTGGTTCTTCTTAAATTATCCAAAAGAAATCTCTCAAACACTGTGACTTACTTGAAGGGATTTAATTCTGACTTGAGACACCAACAAATAAAAATCACACAAAGTGAAAACATGCACCTTGATGAATCAAAATTTATGCTTGATACATTAGCTCAAATGATCAAAAGTCTCTGAATTGGAGAGAACCGAGATGAAAAATAATACAAATTATAACATCTCAACAACTAAACCAGAAGGTTTTCACCAGTTAAAAATATTAGTTTCCATTGCTCCGTTTCAAGAAAGATTTGTACATTATTTCCATTCTTAGTCTTATTTCTGAGAAAATCTCACTCCTATCCTAACCCCCCTTTTTGTCTAATTTTTACAACAGATTTATACAATAAAATTCAAAGAGTCACAACCCTTCAATTTTCTATTACATCAGTTTGATATTCTATCACAAGGATTATAATATTTAATTAGTTGCCTAATCAGCAAATTAAATATTTTTACAATAGTCATGCTCTTGATTTTTCCATTATATCCTTTCCCGCCTCTTAATATGTTCACTTTATGCATTGTTGCTTGTCATAATTTATGTCTTCGTGGCTTTCTTTATTTCTTTTACTGCTCTACTATGGGCTTTGACTTCTCTCCCCATGGTATAGCGGTATCTGACCCTGATGGATACCTTTGTCGTTTGTTGACTGCCCACCGTGCTACCACGGTCTCAACTCTAACCATTCGCAGTAACGCGGTACCGATCCGCTGACCGCCACGTTCATCCATCTTTGTTCACCATGCTACCGTAGTCACTGGCCAGTCTGCCAATGGTACCATGGTAGCCATCAGATGTTATCTTTTCCACTTCTTAACTATCTGCCTTAGGTTATCGTGTTACCACAGTCTTTGTTTCAACTGTGTGCAGTATAGAGGTAACCGCTACCTTGCCGCCTCACTATTAACTATTTGTCTTTTCCAACCGCTTGATTGTGTACCGTGCTACCGCAGTGTATGACTTGACTACGTGCAGCATAGCGGTAAACCTTATCGTGACAATGCCTAACCGTCACCGCTATACTGTGAGCCACTTTGCAAAAGGTCGCGGTAAAGCGGTGAAAGCCATGAAGGATGAGCGATTTAAGGTATTTTAATCATTATGAATGAGAGTAGAATGAATTATGTTATGGAAAGATATGAGAACAGATTGTAATGGGGGTAACATAGCCATCCTTAGCATTGTAAAAGGGAGTATATGATTTTTTATGGGAAAAATATTGAAAGTATTAGGCTCAAAATAGGAAAAAACCCTTAGGATTTTAATGGAAATTTTTAGTTCTAATAGATGTTCCAATAATATGGTGTATTATTTATTTTAGTTTTTTAAGCAAGAAGCATAATACCTATATATATATATATATATATATATATATATATTGATGAAGAATATTTACAATATTTTTTAAGGTTATCCATAGTGGATTTCCTAATGACTATACTATAGATGCTTCAAGCTAGATAATTACAAAATATGGAACAACATGTAACATGATATCTAGCCTATAATATAACAGTTTGTTTGCTTGTATTTTACAAAACCCAGGCCTACTACAACAGATTGACTAAATCTTCTATCCTGCTGATCATAGTTGCATCCATACTGTGCAATAAAAAGTATATCGAAATTCCCTTTAATCACATATGTGCTATTGTGAAAAAATTTAGCAACTACTCCATTTCCTTACTTTGTTTCCATGTAGTCTGACATAACATTTTCACATTGTCCTTCTTGGAGGTTATTGGTTTCATAAATGCCAAGTGTCATCCATGTGCTATTTGGTACTGAGCTCCCACCATAAAATTCTAGAGGCATTTCATTGAGATTGATACCAAGATAATTTGATTCTGCTTGTGGTTGATTTAATTCAACCATTGTACTCCCAAAATCTTGTGCACATGCTTAAAAATATTGCTCACCCAATTGCTGCTAAATTTTTGTCATATTGTTTGCCATTCTATTTTTCGAAAGATGACCATCTAAAACTACAAACTGTGGTGCTTGTTGATTTGCTAATTGTTGTGAGTGAGAACCTCCTTCTGCAATGGGAAGGGGCTGAAGATTATTATGCATTGGTGGTTCATTCTCATGCATAAGCAGTGCCATAATTGCATGAACTTTTTCTTTTGTTCTCTAAGCAAATTCCAACTCATATTCTCTTGAAAATATTTTGAGCGTTACCAACATAAAACTTGAATCTTGAAGAGACAGTGACTTAATGATTGAAATAAAAATATTTTGATATGCAAAACGATGAAGCAAATAATGCCTGGGGAAAATCCCACCAACATAACCCTAGCCTTTCCACAAATCATACCCTTGACATGCTCTAGTAAAGACATCACCTTGCATGAATTATTCATTAACTACATTTTTGACTACTTTCTCTACTACAACAACATCGTGTAGCAAATCCATAATGTTAGAAATGAAAATGGATAGATATTGTGGTGGATATATCACCCTTTTATATTGTGGCCTCAAGATATCAACTCCCATAACCCTTTTTATATGCTTCTTGAACGTTTTACAATGGTCTTTAAAAACCAGTTGTAGCTCCGCTTCTCCAATTTCTTCTACAATTGGAAATTCCCATACATTGACTTGCATGAAGACTCTGTAATTCCTAAGATAGAAATCCATTGAGGCTCGCCTACACTGCACATAGAGAGAAGTTGGGATGTATAGTTCTCCACTGTTTGATGCTCCATGTTCATACATATAATAAATGACAAAAGGCATTCCGCGCACAAGACAATTAAACTTGATGCTTATACATTAATACGGAAGTGGAACTTAAAACAATGTTTAAACACAGCTTTTGAAAAATTTAGATTTACCATACAACAACATCATTACAAACATTATTGTCTCGTAAAGGCTAACTTTATCCATCTCACCAAATTAGCATAGGTATTTCTCTTTATAAAATAAAGCTAGCAAGGGGATTAAGAATGTCGATGTTTGCATGGGATATTAAATTTTAGCCATCACTTAACTCAGCCTGATGCTTTGTACTGCTCACACATGCCAACTACTTATTTCAAGATAAGCCTTGAAAAATATCATTACACCTATTACTTGCACAAATCATAAAATAGTTAGAAATATTTTGGTGACCTAATCTTACTTCATGTCGCAAAGATTTGGAATGTCTCAAGAATTTAAAGTTGTTGCAAACATGTGATTTCCCATGTACACCAACTTGTACCATGCTCCTTTTTGTGAACACATACTTCACTTCTTTACTTGATAAGAATAATTTATGCCTTTTCACACACACTTGATCACATTTTGCAACTAATTATGTACCCCTTTGTACTACCTCCTATAGCCCAATGAATCAGCCACTGCAATGATGGATATGATTTTAGGTATGCAATGCGTCCCGCTAAACTTCCATATTCTTTTGTTATACCCACATCTAACATATTACCCTATCTTACTATGTGTATTATTTTTTATCTTTAAAAAAGATCAAACAATAATTTTTCACTCTAAAGTTTTGTCCATCTAACTAGATTGTGTAATCACTGTAATGCCTCTATTTCAACTTTTTTAGATTATGAACTGCAATTACATTCACAATCTGATTTACATCAATGGCGCAATAAATACTATTAAAATTTTTGCCTATACACTTGATTTGGAAGTCAACTTTCCTCTTTTGACAACAAATTTTCTAATCTAGGATGATTTTTTCCTATTTCCACAACATGAGAAACCTCATCCTCTGACTGATCACACCCATAATTCACCAGAAAATTTGCAACTTCATTTCCATCTCCATAAGAATGAAGTAATTGATAACTACCTAACGTATCTAGCATGGACCATATTTTCTTAACAATATAACCTAGCCTCCATTTTTGAGTCTTGTGCTCTCGACAGACATTAATTAGCACAAGAGAATCACCTTCTAGTTGTATGTTGGGAAGATTAATATTGAGAGCTAATTTCACCCCATGAAATAAAGCTTGAGCCTCTGCTAAATTATTGGATCCAAACACTAGCTTAAAATAATTTGCACTTAGCACTAAACCTTTGTGATTTCTGATAACCACACCTACACTAGATAGGCCTGGGTTTCCCCTTCACACCCCATCAAAATTTACCTTATATGAACCTAGAGGAGGATGGATCCATACAATGTTACTTCTATTAATTTTTTGAAAAATCTGATACAAACTTCCTTTGAAAGGCAATTTAATATGACGCCATGTTGCCAATATTTGTGAATCCCAATCTATAAAGATCAAACCCACATTCTTAAATTTTTGAACATATGCATTTACAGACTCTAAGATGGACTGTTCTAAATTGATTAAAACAAGCTCAAGATTCAACTTTTCTTTTCTGAATATTCTCTTATTTATTGCCCACCAAATAGACCAAACCACAGATGAAGAGATGATACTCCAAATACTTGCAAAGAAAGAAGATTTATATAGTTGAGGCCAACTAGTAAATAACTGCCAAAGACAGTTTGGAAATGGAGACTGCCACTTCAACTTTGAAACAAAAAATAACCAAAATGACTGGGCTTACGGACATGTTATGAATAGATGATTGAAATCTTCAAACTCTTGTTCACATAGAACACATTTAAAAGGTTGTGCAATTTGAAGCTTTGACAACTTATCACTTGTTAGGATTTTATGTTTTATTGCTAGCCATGAGAAAAAACCTGGTTTGGGCACTACCTTTGAATTGCAACAAAATTTGTAAGTTCTTTGCTTACTTGTGTAGACACATAAAAATGACCAAGACCTGCAAGCACTATTTTATCACCTTTTCGTCATAACATGATTATAACATTTTAATTATGTTTCTAACCCACATTCAACTATTAATTAAATAATTTATAATTATTTAATTAATTCACAATATCTCTCATTCTTCATGATTATTAAATAAATAAATCATGTTTATTTATTTAATATGTCATTAACTGTCAAAGTCTTCTAATAATTAAATAAAGTCATCCTATTTATTTAATTAAATCTTTATCATTAATGTCCTCCTGATTATTAAATAAATATATTGATTTAATATGTCACTAATTCCTAAATCCTCTTAATTAAATAGATTTGATAATTTATTTAATTAATTAACTACTTCTTCTAAATTAAATAATTATTTGTAATTATTTAATTATGGCATATGACACTTTTATATTTTTAAATAAAACAAATCATTTAAAAATATCTCACATGGTTAACTGATTCTTCATTTAGTAATTAATTTCAAAAATCAATTACTAATTACCTCACAAAATCTTTATTTTGAATTAATTTAATTCAAAAGGGAAATATTCTTCTACAAATCAAGTAATTTCTAAAATTACTGATTTTCTAAAATCTCATCCTCTTGTCTTCTGATTTTTACTAATTTCATCTCAACTGTCACTTTCAGTCTTGATTTAATTCATTTAATTAAATCTTATTTACACATGGGTATTTTTCCCTAACCCTAATTGAGAGTTGCCTTATTGAATCTTGACCTTTGATTCTAGGGCATTCCTCAATCTCTCATCTTGTCCATCCGTTCAAGATTGCATTTTCTATAAAATGACAATCTTGATCTCATTTTCGGATCCATGATCATTTGCTTAGACTACTTTTATTATAGGCATTCTTCATATCATAGACTTTCATTTTACTATTTGCAATAATAGGATTTGAGTTTCTAGTTTGCACATTAGTTTATTCTCATAAATCCTTCAAAGGCATTGCTAAGGCTAGGCACACTTAATTTGCTCACAAATCTGAGGGCATTATATCACAGCAAGCTTGAGGAGGTGCAATAGAAGTTAGAGATGGAGTATTAAATGGGTGAGATCTTTCTAGTCTTCTTCCGTTTATTTATATATTCCTTTGCATTCTATTGTTTGATATGTTATTAAATTGTAGGTACAACTAAGCATTGATTTGATCTTGCAGAAAACATTTTATATCATTACATTGGCGAACCTGACCTTCTAATACGCCTTTTGTAGGTTTCGTACGGCTTCGGATTTTATTTTGCAGGTTCAGGGTACGGAACGACGCATTCGCAGGCCTAAATCACGCAATCACGAGTGACACAATCACTCTGTCTGAACACATATGATCCTTCAAGCGACATATTTGACTGGCCATGACGCATCTGATATAAACCGAGCCGCATCTGCTTTGCCGAGCCATAGGTAACAGGTGAAAATTCATTTTTTGTTTTTCTGGTTGTTGTTGTAATCTGGATCCGACGCATCCGCGGCTGAAAACTGATTTTTTTTTTCTTTTTCTTGATATTTAAAAAGAACCAAACTTGGGATAGACACGTTCACGGGAATTTATCAATCCTAGGATAGACATCTAATTTAATTGGAATTTATCAATCCTAGGGTAGTCACCACACTTTTTCTTTTTGGATTAACAATGAACACCATGTTTTTGTGAAGCAATATCTTCACCTAGAATAGAAATTTTTTATTTTGGGTTTAAAATTGAACAAACTTTCTTTTTGTGTTTGATTGGATAATAGGCATATGCTCTCCCCTTTATTGGGTGATCAAAAAGATAGACCTGTCCATTTTTTATACTTATGCATTTCATGTTTTCTTACAACCCTTAGAAGGTCTGTCGTAGTGGGATAAAGTACTCACCCTATGGGAATGACCTAAGTGGGAACAACCAAAGCTAGGTTTTTCAACCCACTATAATCAAAAGTGAATTAAGGGAAAGTCCGCAATTCGACAACAATGTACTAAGATAACCATCCCCAAAACCTTTGTTCGAAAGGTGGGGAGGTCTCTTGAGGGAGTTTATCATTTGTCTTGCCGAATGGAAACCTTGACTAAGAACCATAGTGTAGAGGCCAGCCATGTTAGTAACCAAAAATTGTTTCAATCATGGTGCAAGGGGAGGGAAGAATCTCCCCCCAAGACACTCACCATATAATCACCACAGACTGTTTTCTAAGGGGATTCAGTATCCACTTCCATCACCTTGAGTATGCACCTAGAAAAGACAAAAACACGGGCGCCCTCTAGGGGGTGACATGGCTGTGTCAGTCGACGTGATTTTAAGATGTGGGTTGTGATTGCAATGATGACCCATTTGACTATTAAGAGTGAGTCTGCTTGAACATACATTTAAGGTTTTAATTTTTATGTGTTTTCCAATTGTTTTCAAACAGACTTCAACAAATTAAACATCAAAAATCTAGAAGAAAAAAAACTTGTCAAAACTAAAAACTATGTTTGAGTTTCTTCAAAAAATTATCAATTGCAATGCAATTGCACTGATGCACCATGATCACCAAATATCGAGCTGCATTCACTCTGATGGGCTGCATTTGAGTCATCCTGAGCCGCATTCGCTCTGATGAGCCACATTTGAACTATTCAGAGCCGTATTTGCTATTGTTAAACCGCAAACAACATATTGAACCACATTTGACAGACATCAACCCGCATTCACTAGACTGTGTCGCAATCAACATCTCCTGAACTGCATTTGACTCTGTGAGCCGCATTTTCTCTGTCGTACCATATTTGCTGTGACGCATTTGCTAAAAACTGCAAACACTTTCTCATTGTCAAAAACAAAAAGTCCACAACTTGTCTTTAATTCAAACCAAGTCTTCCTTCACTGTTACAGTCCAAACCAGACTCTGAATTGCTCAATTGTCCTCAAACGTTGCATTTTAGGTACCATTTTAGGATCACAATAGGGTTCCTTTTTCTAGTCCATTAGATTGCATTGATAGCTTCACCATCTCCTTAGACACTCACTTTTTGTAGATTTTAGGAGTTGACTCTTATCGCTCATTGTCCAAATTTGCATTCAATAGTAGGTTATGATTGGACCCAATTACCTTTGTCACTTTGTCAATCCTTTTGTGAATTATTTCCCACTCAATAGTCTAGTGTGGAAAATTCACTTTGTCCTATTTATAGTCCTTCTACGGTCCATTGGTCTTCCAAAATTGAATCATTGCAAGAACTTTGTTTTCCCAAGTTTGTCCTCTTTAGATCTCTCACTAGTAACTGCATCTTAGGATCCTTTATTACATATCATTTGGCATCTCCATTTAGTGTCATACCACTTGCATTTACAATCTTTTAGTCTTACTTGCATTTCATAGCATCCTTTAAAAATCCAAAAAAGAAACCAAAAACATAGTCTCATACTTAGATCATTCTCCCCATCATCCCTAGTTGAGCAAAACTTTGTATGGTTGAAACTAGATTACAGAAAAAGAAAAGACTCATGGATCCTTTTAGTTAAGACACCAACTTTCTTGAGTTCACAACGGGCATGGACTCATTTCCTAATTCCACGAACAATCCTTGTTTTGACATGGAAAATTCCAACTTCAATCCTTTTAGTGAGATGAACATACCATCATCTCCCTCACATATTTTTGAACCATTTATCCGAAGGGATCAAAATGGGGATGTCTTTGAAGAAGACATATTAGTTGCTGCTCAACATCCATAAGTTGTTGCTTTTGTAGAAGAAGTAGTCTTAAATGACTCTTCTAGATTCCTAGATATGCTCCTTGACCAAGGGGCTAAGTTACCAAAGGGATTTGACCTTAACACTCTTAGAGCAACTTCTCCCACTTCACCATCACATAATTCCTCCATGGGAGCCTCTTCACAAAATGTCATCAACACAATCAATGCTACCTCCCTTGGTCAAGCTACCACCACAACCAACACAAAATCTATTGGGGGATCATCTTCCCAAACCAACACCACATCACAATCCATCCCCCAACAAACATCCACCATCCCTTCACAAACAATGGGTACAACCACATCAAACCTCTTTGGAACTTCATCTAGTTCCATGAGTACATCAGCAAACTTGTTATTAGGTTCCTCAAGTGCCATCGCAACCAACTCATCCAACCCTTTTGGGAGAAATAAATGAAGAGTTTTCATTCAAGGCACTCAACCCACTTCCTCACAAGTTAATACCAACATTCCTATGGCCCAAACCACCAACATTCCTCAAGGCTGCAATCTCTTATTTGGGCAAGGCAATCAAGGCACTCAATCCTTCACTCCATTTGGGAATCAACAAGCTCAAAATAAACAAGGCCATCAATCTTTCACTCCATTTGGACATCAACAAAATCAAAACCAGCAAGGTCCTCAAATTCAGTCCAACATGGCAGGATATCACATCCCCACTTACTCCTCTCAAGTCCATACGTAGCAGCACATCCCTCATCAAAAAATTCATTTCCAACAGCCACCTAATCACAACACTCATTTTGCTCACTGGCAACCCATTCCAAATCAACACATCTCATCACAACATTTGGGGACTCAAGCTACCCCTATCACCAACATAGGTGATGCTACCAACCATTCCATGGCCGAAGCACTCACACAACAACTCACTGCTCTTCAAACACAAGTGGAGACCTTGTAGCAATCCAATAAAAAGTCATACTTGTCACATGACTTGTGTCCATATCCATTTGACCTTGTATATGCCACCCTTTCCTCATGGATATGTGGTACCCCATTTTCCCAAGTACAAAGGAAAAGCAAACCCCATTGAACACATAAGAGAATTCACCACTAGTTGCATGGGTTTGCATATGAGCAAACTTATCTCATGAGACTCTTTTCTAGAAGTCTCGCAGGTCATGCACTAGAATGGTTCTCGCTTTTTCCTAAGGGAATAAAAACATGGGATGAATTGAAAAAATTTTTGTTGAAAACTATGTCTATAAAATTGACATGCATATCGACATTGTCTCCTTATGCAGACTTACCCAAGAGGATGCAGGAGAGACTTTCATTCCATTCTTTCAAAGATGGAGAACCTTAGCAAGCAGATGTCTGATAGAAATACCTAAAAAGGAGAAAGTCACCATGTTTGTCCAAACTCTACTAGGACCACTAAGGTATGGCTTACAAGTTCATTGTTGCACCACCTTTGTTGACCTTGTGGAAAAGGGTGTTCAACTCGAGAAAGCCTTGATCACCAAGGGCGAATTAAAATATGGTGGAAAAACCATAAACACCACCACCAATAATAACCCAAGTAGCTCAAACAACAAAAACAAACAGTGGGTTAAGAACAAGCATATCACAAGCGACGGTGTAGTTGATGCAAAAATTGTCAACGCAATAGGTCATGTACTTACAATCAAAGGAGTACAAAATCAAAATGCACCTGTCACTACACCAACACCAACTGCTAATGCTATCCAAAGCAATCATGCACAAATGAATCAAAGGTAGTTGCGTCAACCCCGACAATTCCAAAAATGCACGTACACCCCTTTGGGTGAACCAATTGAAATTGTCTTGAAGAAACTTCTTCAAAATCACATCATGACACTGGAAGAGCCAAAACCGTCATGGTGGGATGACAGTTCATTCTGTGATTACCACCGTGCCAAAGGGCACAAAACTTCCTCTTGTTGCCAATTGCAAAATATGGTGCAAGACCTCATAGGGAACCACACCATCGAATTGGGTGGTCAATCATTTACATCTAATGTAGATCATACCATACACAAAAACCCACTGCAGGATCATGGTAAAGCTTCCTCATCTGGCACAAAGTATACAAACAATCAAGCCAACCACATCCATCTGGCCTACAATACTACCCATCCTGCATACAGTTATCTTGATGGTACTATTATTAACAATATTCAAATTGCTAATGAAGATGAATCTGTTAATACCATTAACATTAAAAGAGCCCCTAGAATGCAATGTGACTACACGTAAAGGCAAGGTCATTATCCAAGGTCCTTCTGCCCATCAACCAGAAATCACCATACCTAGTCCATCTGCTAGATAGTCCAACCCAAAATCAGAGTTCAACATTGTTGAGCAGTTAAATAAAACACTTGCTGAAATATCCATTCTCGAACTGCTTCGTATTTCACCAACGCATAAGGCCATCCTGGATAAAGTCTTGCAAGAGTCATTTTCCCAAACCAACATCGATGTCAAGCACTTTGAGACTATGGTCGGATACTTGAATTCGCCTCACCACATCACCTTTTTAGATAGTGACTATTCCTCACCCAAACCATCGCATAACGATACCTTTCACATTGAAGTCTTTGTCCACAAGCATAAGGTTAGATGAGTCCTAGTAGATGGTGGAGTAGGATTGAACATCTGCTCTCTAAAATTGGTAAAAGCTCTTGGTTTCTCTAAGGCATGTGTAGATTCTAGCAAAAGCATCATCATCAAGGCATACGATGAAGAAGAATGCACTTCTAAAGGCGTTATTACAATTCCACTATGAGTAGGACCAGTTATCATAGATACCACATGCCAGGTCCTGGATCGTGACATACACTATAATATCTTACTTGGTCACCCTTGGGTTCATGCTCTCAAGGCTATTCCATTCACATACCACCAGCGCCTTAAATTCCCTTTTGACAGAACTGAGATCACTATTCCTGGAGATCCCGATCCATTTCAATACTGTACCAACCTGTGAGCTACTGTTGAGCACCAGGTACCCATCAATTGGGAAGCCTCATCTACCACCTCATCCAAATACATTGAACCTTTGACACTCACAAAATCATCCATTCCATCACCTTCTACCACACCATCTTCATCAACCTCCATCCCAAGTAAAGACCTTCAAATCCAGGACCTTGGATGTGGAGAGTTCAAATTGAACATGACTTATAGCATCACCACAATACTGAAGCCACCTAAAGTCTATGGTAGACCATGTTTTGTAGTTGGGCCCAAAATAACTTTCAAGGTTCCACCAAAAAGTGTTTTCACATGGTGGGGCGATATGGGTAATGAAGTCATTGTGGACATGGATAATTGGATCTACAAAGACCCAATAGAGTTATCTCCCCTATCACTACATCTCTATGGCAAAGGTTATGATATATGCAAAGCCCAAGGTTTTGATGGTACAATCAACCTTGGAAAAAAAACAATGGAGGACGGGAACCTATTATCATGACGACAAGACCAAGATATATAGGGCTAGGGTTTGACCAAGTCAGAATTGACGATCAACGTACCCTTGAACTTTCAAGTAAGTTTTGTAATGGCTACAGAAAGTGTTGAGACATGCGAAGAATCCCTTACCCAAACTGACTCAAATGAATGGGAATGGGGATCTAACATAACCGTCAGTGACTACGACATTGATGAACTATTCTTAGAACATGGACAACTTTCCTTTGAAGAACGCTTCTGACAAGAATATAATATTGACTCTATTGACCGACATTCCAAAAAAAAGGAATGGGTAAGCATTCCTTGGAATCCAGAAGAACACAAAGTGTCATCGGCAATACCTAAATCATCCCACCCCATTCCTGAGCCCACCCATGAGCCTAACCTATCTCAGCCCACTATCCATACTTCTGGAAAGCCTACCACTAGTCATGATGTTAATAATTTTATCCCATATTTGATTTTGAATTTGATTCATCTAACACAGAGTATGGACCAACCATTGCATCAGACACGAAAGTGGAAATTGATAACTTTTCCTTTACACTTGAGGCATCAATTTACACACTTTCCGCATCCTCCCCATCCTTCACCAACACTAATGATGGAATCTCCCTTGTTTACCCACAACTGATCGACTGGGACCAACAAGATCCACTAGTGATGGACATATTTCAAGAATGATGAGGCAATTACAAAATTCATGGAACTAAGAGAATGTATTCCATGGGGGGATCACAAAACATGGTTCTCCATTGATCTAGCTTTTTCAGCTTACTTCGAGGAGACTATGCAATCCTCCAATCACAAAAATACAAAAAATAAAAAAGAAAAAGAAATGTCTTTAGGTGAAAACTGCAAGGCACCTTCTCACAGTAAAATAGTAAAAACAAAGGATGCATCCGAAGGTGAAAACCTCTCCGAGGCACCTAAGGATGGAGGATTGGAATTTCTCCCTGTAACACAGGAAAAATCAGCTATGCTCATTGAGGACACAACAAAAGTTAACATAGCCAAACCAGAGAATCCCAAAATGATTCTCTTGGCCGCATCATTGTCAAATGAAGAAAAACCTGAATTTAAACAATTCTTCACAGAGAGAAAAGTTAACTTCACATGGTCATATGCTGACATGGCAGGCCTTGATCTTGAATTGGTTCTGCATCCTCCTCCTTTAATCCTAGGAATCAAGCCGGTCAAACAAAAGTTGCACAAAATGCATCCACAGATTGCATTACTTGTCAAGGCTGAACTAAAAAAGTTACTAGATGTTGAGTTCATAGGGTCAATAGACTATGCTGATTGGATATCCAATATTGTTCCTATTACAAAGCCAAATGGACAAATCCGTATCTGCACAGATTTTATAGATTTGAATAAGGCTTGTCCAAAGGACGACTTCCCCCTACCAAATATAGACATGATTATTGACCTCACGGCAGGATATGAGATGCTATCTCTCATGGATGGTTTTTCAGGCTATAAGCAAATCAAAATTGCAATAGAGGATCAGCATAAAACAAAATTCACTTGCCCTTGGGGAACATACTATTGGAATGTCATGCCTTTTGGCTTAAAGAATGTAGGTGCCACATACCAAAGGGCGATGACAACAATATTCCATGACATGATGCATAGCCTAATGGAAGATTATGTAGATGACTTATTAGCAAAATCTTTGACAAGAAAAGATCATCTCAAAGTCCTAGACAAAATATTTAGATGGCTTGAGGATTACAAGGTTCGTTTGAACCCAAAGAAATATGTTTTTGGAGTCACTTTAGGCAAGCTGCTAGGATACATAGTTTCAAGACAAGGCATTGAGGTTGATCCCGCAAAAGTAAAAGCAATTCTGGACATGCCTCCACCAAAGGGAATTTGTGAGTTGCACACACTTCAGGGCAGATTGAAGTCTATTTGTTGCTTCATTGCACAGTTGGCAAACAAGTGTCAACCATTCCAATACCTGCTACACAAAAGCATTCCTTTTATATGGACAGATAAGTGCAACATAGCCTTTGACCAAATTAAAGAATATCTATTAACACCACCAGTGTTGATGCCGCCTATTGAGGGAAAACCATTAATCTTGTATTTCTTCGCAATGACAAATGCATTGGAGGCATTATTGCCACAAAATGACCATGAAGAAAAAGAAAGAGCCATATACTACATTAGCCTCACACTAATTGGATATGAGCTCAACTACACAACTATTGAATGGGCATACCTGGTAGTTGTCTTTGCAGCCCAGAAACTAAGACACTATATGCTAAGCCATCAAACAAATTTGGTAGCAAAGATTGACCCACTAAAGTATCTCCTGAGTTGAGTAGCATTAACAGGTCACTTGGCGAAGTAGGTCATGATATTAAGTGAGTATGACATATATTATGTGGAGCACAAGGCTATAAAAGGTCAAGTAATAGCAGATCAACTGGTTGATGCACCAATCCAAGCCACCCATCCATTGATAACTGATTTTTCAGATGAGTCTATTTCTCACGTAGAACCAACTCTACCATGGAAACTATACTTTGATGGGTCCCACACTGGTCATAGCTAAGGAGCTGGCATATTATTTATCACACCACAAGGGGATTCAATTCCTAAATCATTTCGGATTGCCTTCCCTTATACAAATAATATTTTAGAATACAAGGCATTGGTCACAGGTCTCAAAATAGCAATTAAATGGAAAATTTAGACATTGCTCATATTCGGGGATTCTCAATTGGTCATCAATCAAGTGAATGATGACTATGACACAAAAGATGAGAAGTTGATTCCCTACAAATGAATGGTGGATAGTTTCCTAATGTATTTCAAAATGATTGCATTTTAACAAATCCCAAGGACACAAAATAAAGCATCCAATGCAATGGCTACCATTGGATCTCTCCTAGACATCCCTAAGAATGTGTCACAATTTGAATTCTTAGTTGAACAACTGTTGATGCTTGCGTATGATATTCTAGAGTCCGAAATGGTGTGTGAGATTGTTGTTCCTAGTTTGCCTTGGTATCAAGACATATACGACTATCTTAAATCCCAAAACCTCCCACCCAACCTGTCTAACAACCAAAGAAAATCCTTTATCTGAAAAGCGGCCAGACATACCATTATCAGTGAAACCTTATACCACCGTGGCTTTAACAACACCCTTCTTCACTGTCTCGACACTGATGATGCCCAAATGACTTTACGAGAAGTAAATGAGGGTATATGAGGGTTTCATTCAAGTGGTCCAACGCTAGCTAGGAAAGTCACCAGACTTGGGTACTACTGGCCGACATTGGAAAAAGATGCTCTTCAATTTGTTGGAACATGTCAGAAATGCCAAGTGCACAATGATCTAATTCATGCACCTGCACAAGAATTGAGTCCTATCACTTCTCCATGGCCTTTCACACAATGGGGACTCGACCTCGTGGGTAAGATCCATCCATCCTCTTCCAATGGCCATAAATTCATAATCATCACCACAGAGTATTTTACTAAGTGGATTGAATTCATTCCTCTCACCTACATCACCGGTAAGCAAATATCCAAATTTATCCTAAATTACATCATTTGCTGGTATGGTGTCTCACAATCCATCATCACAAATAATGATAGTCCATTCAAACATTAGGATGTTTGTGAACTTTGTGAGTGATTCCACATCCAACACCATTTTCCACCCCATACTACCCACAAGGTAACGGCCAAGCTAAGGCATCAAATAAAATAATCCTTCGCATTCTGAAGAAGATCATCAATGACGCTGGCTAAGATTGGCACCTATAACTTAATCTTGCTTTATGGGCCTATCGTACGAGCATTCATACCCCCACTAGAGCCACTCCATTTTCCCTGGTCTATGGATCTAAGGCCATATTACCCATCGAGGTCGAAATTCCTTCTCTCTGACTCTCTTTGAAAGGAATGATTGATGATGAAGAGTACAAAAATACACATCTTCATGAGCTAGAAATGCTACAAGAAAGATGAAAAAATTCCTTAAATCATTCATAGGCATATCAAAATCATTTCTGCCAAAGTTATAACAAATGAGTCATGGTGAGAAAGTTTGAAATTGGTGACTTGGTTATCATGCAAAACCCTAGAAATCAGGCAGACCGTGAAAAGCCTGGTAAGTTTGAGGCTAACTGGCTTGGTCCTTATATCATTACTACCGCATTTGGTTTCAGAGCTTATCAGTTGGCCACACCTGATGGAGAATAGCTGACATAACCCATCAATAGCTTACACCTGAGAAAGTTCTACACATAGCATCAAAGAGCTTGGCTAAAAACCTACAAAATACAAAAAACAAAAAAATTGAAAAATAAGGAAAAAATCATCCCTCGATGAAATCCTGGCAAACAGGCATCTTGGTGACATAAAAAAAAATCAAAAAATGGCAAAAATAGTAAAAAGAAATGAATTCATCCAATAGTGAAAATCTAGAAAATAGGCGCTTTGGATAAGTACTATGGTGAAAACCTGGCAAACAGGTGCCATGCATAGTCGATCATTGCTTTGCCATCTACTATCACTCAAATTGACCTTTATCCACTTGTCATAATCACAAAGGCCTGGCACATTCATGAAATCCATCCTAAGTCTTGTCAATTCCGACCATGGTTAACATTTGGTTGACATCATTCCTGGCATATCCTTTCCTTTTCCTTACGTCTACCTATCTCCATTTCATTGGAATTAGATAATCCTCGCTTTGTCTGGGGGTAAGACCTTTATCATGCAACTGTAGTGGGTACCGCACATGATCCTGCATTCTTAAAAAGTCTTGAAAAAATCATAAAAATCTGAAAAAGTTTTGGAAAAAAAAAAAAATTCCTAAAAATCTTAAAAAGTCCTGAAAAAATCCTAAAAATTTGAAAAAAGTCTTGAAAAAAGATCTAAAAATCAGAAAGCATCCTAAGAAAATACAAAAACATCCCAATCAATGTCAGAATCCAAAATCAAAGTCAATCTAATCAATTCAATCAGTCAAGTCAGTCAATCTTTTGTCATCAGTCTGAACTATGTTGTCTCTACGCATTTGCTACGTAGGCAAGATTCATCTTTGAATCTCCGAGACATTAGGTCAGTCCTTCTAGGTTTGTCACAAAATAGATCATGATTCAAGCTTCTATCCTTTGGACAATGTCATTGGTTGTGTCAAGCTATGAGGTCTCTAATTGCATGACGTAGGCAAGGCCATCAATCAATGGACCCCCGAGGCCACACTAGGTTAGTCCATTAGGGTTCATGGCACTACACATTCACACATGTCAATTTTTTTCAAAATCAATTGAATCTTATGTCAATCTTGAATTATCCATCTATCAGAAATCTATTTCTTCAAACACTTTCATTCAATTCAGCATGTCAACAATGGCATGTAGTCAAAATCTTATCAAGACAACTTATCATGGCAAAACTTTGGGTTCTTCTTCAGATGTGTCCTTCTGAAAGGAAACTCTCATCATCTTCTTTATGCTTTTGGATGTGTCCTTCCTAAGCATCATCATCATCATCTGGCATTTTGATGGATTCCCCTAACTCCGAGAATCAATCTCCTATATATCAACGTCATTCGGGATGTGTCCTTCCTGAATTTGATATCGCTCGACATTTGACAAACACCTGACATTAAAACACTTGGAAAACACTTGGAAAACCTTTTTTCTGTCTTTTGATGATTATCATGAGATTAGTTCCTTATGTCCTAGGAACCATGACATATTATGATGATTATCCTTGTCTACTTATCACTCTACTATTAGTTTCTCCAGGATGTCCTCACTTCAGGATTTAGAGAAGCAATGACATAGTACGATGATTTTACTATCTATTTTTTACTATCATGCAGCTAGTTTCTCAAGGATGTCATATCATTAGGATTTAGAGAAGCAGCGACGTCTCATGATTAGTTTGGTTTTTTTGGTGGTTGGTCATGATAAAGTGACTAGGGGCAATTGTGTTCCTTGTATGAGTCATGATCATCCTTTGTCTGCGACTGTTGATCTACGTGATGGTTCGACCTTGCACACTATTGATCTATGTCATATCATAGTGTTTGTTGACCATCATGACATTTTCGCCCAATGATGATTAAAGAGAAACAACTAGAATAGCACTATAGCAAAGCTTTGAAGGATTTTTAATTTCCGCACTAACATGCATATCTTTCTTCACACTAACATCCTCGCCTTCTCTTCTCTCATTCTCTGATGATATCTTGTGACATACAAAAAAAAATTTGCATACATAATGGCATGAGAATTTCATATTCACATCTGCATTAATCAAGTACCATGATTCACTTTGCATAAACGCTATTATTTGCATCCATTCATAAAAACCATCATTTGCATCAACATATAAGCATCATAAATAAGCATTTGTATTCGCATATAGGAATCACATCATCATCAAATTACACAATGCATACATAACCACATCCATACATCTCATAGCATCATAAAAGCATCATGTAAGCATCTCATAAAAGCATAAAATACCATAACGCATAACATCATATAGGCCACATCAAAACTACATCGCATATATATAATCTCAAAAACATGTAGTGTCATAGGATAGAGTCATATGATATCCCAAAAATAGAGCTCGTAGGCTTGAATATCAAAATAAAAATGTATAGAAAACAAGTCCTAGGATGGCCCTCCTCCGTCCCATGGAGGTGAACTATGAGGTGGTTATGCCTAACCAACCACATGAAAAGTGACCTAGATGGGTGCATTGTCCTGAGTCTGACTCTGTGATCCTGAGGGATCAGTAACAGGAGGCTCACTCTGCTTTGCCTGATGTCTTGATGACACTGATCTATGCCCATGCTTTGATCGGTGACTATGACTTGACGAATGCCTTTGAGAGCTATGAGACCTGTGACCTGATGACTGCCCTGATGTAGTAGACCCTCCAACACTGGTGTAACTATTGCTATGAGACCTGCTACTGTGTGTCCAGTTGCCACTACCTATCCTACTATAGGATCGGGACAAACTTGGGTCCCATCTATCTGGTGGAATAACCTGCTCATATAATACCTTGTATCGGCCCCTACTCTCTACCATCCTAGCTAACTCTCGAGCCATATCCCCTGTCGGTCCAGAACAAAACTTTGGAAACTCAGTCACTCATCGATATAACTCCTGTCGCTAGAGAATAGCCTGATCTCTCTCCACCTAGGTGACCTCTAGCTCCACTGCTAGGGCCTTGTTCTGAGACAAGGCCGCATCAAGTCTACTCTGTAGGTCCATGATCCGTTGATCAATAGTGGCATCAGCAGGAAAAATGGGTGACCTATCACCCTCACCATCTCTAAAAATCATGTGCTCCCATAGTCACTGATCTGCCTCATCCTCCTCCTCATCCTCCTCATCATCTCTCTCCCCCTTGACCCGGACCTCCTCCATGTCTATGTCAAGAGGGTGCCCCCCAACAAGTGGATCCTCCTCTACTCTCTCCTCCACCACCACCTCCACCTCCACCTCCTCCTCGGCCCTCGCCTCTGACTCTCTCTCCTTTGCCTCCTGTCGAATGGGTGATAATGGTACACCACCCACTCTTTGCCTGACTCTCCTGGGCTGCCTCCGCCCTCGGTCATCTCTCCTCCTCCTGGCACCCCTGCCATCGCCCCCACCTCCATCATCTCCTCCACCTCCTCCACCTCCCCCACCTCCTCTGTATCCCCCATCTCGGCCTCCTCCTACCCTACCTCCATCTCTACCCCTGGCACTTCTGCCATCTCTCCCTCCATCTCTACCACCCTGACCTCTCCTTGGTATCTGTGGAATGACTGATCTACGATCTATCGATGGTGGACCATCCAGATCTGTCAAAGGGATGGGCCTATGAACCTGCCACTAGGTGTCAAACTCAATAGACGTCCCTAGATCTATTGGACCCCCTATCCATACCCACTGAACTGCCACCAAGCTATCAACCTATTGCTCTGCTACTGTAACTGATATGGGCGGCCCCTACATGATCTCCCTATAAGATCGAGCATACTCTACCATGCCTACTGGCACAATCTACTGCTCCCCAAATTGCCATAATACCCGCTGGGGTAGGTACATTTTGATAATCCACTAAGTCTATACTGTGCAGCCAATCAAGTACCTGAACTGTCTGCAAAAAGATAAGTGGCCATCCTCATCTAACCACTATGCAAAATCTCTATAGGGTCTCCAAACAAAGTTGATCATCATATCAATCTGATGACACCAATACTCAATATCTCCCATGCGATTTTGACTCACTGATCCTGCATATAAGTAAATGTAAGGCATCTCATCATCGAGCTATTGAATCTGCACTGGTGGTCGAAAAATGGGAATGTGCTCCCATACCCAGATCATCAAGAGGGTAGTGCCACAACTGATAGTGTTTCCCTAGTGATAGAGCATGGCCAACAAGCATGGCCCCCAAGCAAAAATAGTCCTCTGTCCTCACATATGGACCAGGACATCCCTCCATCCAATGGGAAACCCATGACCATGACGATCTGGGATCAGTAATTCGGCGATCAAGGTCATAAGCATGGCATCGAACCTAGGAAACCAGTTGGCTACAACATCCCAGCCAATCTCATAACCGTCCATGGCCAACTGCGCACCATCAACACCCTCATACATCTCTGAGAGGGCCTGTCACCCTTGATGTGGATCATAGACCACCCTCTCTCTGCTAATTGGAATCCAGAGAATACGGTACATGTCCTCCAAACTCACTATCACCTCTCTAGTAGGTAAGTGGAATGAGCAGGTCTCAGAATGCCACCTCTCA
Source organism: Sequoiadendron giganteum (assembly GCA_007115665.2). Lineage (NCBI taxonomy): Eukaryota > Viridiplantae > Streptophyta > Pinopsida > Cupressales > Cupressaceae > Sequoiadendron > Sequoiadendron giganteum. Next base: position 666,061,557 of record CM021103.1, on the reverse strand, counting down.
TAGAGAGTTGTCAGTAAACCTCTATTTTCCTGAATAATGGGCATGTAGGTAACATGGTACAAGCCTAAGGCCATCAACCGCTGTCTCTATCTATCACTGAGATGATCTCTAAAAGCATAGGTCGTTGGTCAGAACTCTCAGGTATAAATGGGCACAAGCTGACTCTACACAAGGAAAGGCCAAGGATTAGCACATATGGAGCAGCATTATGGAAAGTTTACTACTACTGGAAAGTTGAGGGTACATAAAAGTTAATCTCAACACAAGGTCAACAAAATTCAACTCTAATCAACTACAATTGTGTCACGTTGACCACAAATGCGTCACAACCAGTCAATTGCAACTCTGTGCATGGAAAATGTGTTGCAATATGTCAGATGCATCATTCTGACTAGCAAATGCACAATCTAACAACGAATGCGTCATTATAGATAGCGAATGCATTGTTTGACTTGTCAATTGCATTTCGAAATGGAAAATGCATCGCAAAAACATCAATTGCATCACAATCTGGCGATTGCATCATTTCGACTTGTGAATGCACAAATGCACAAAAATCCTAGCCTACCCATCATACTTGCATCACGACGCAAGCAAATGCGGTGAACGCGAAAGCGTTTACAGCTTAGGTGACAACATTTGCATCACACCGCATTTGGTTACCCCCCATTAAACCCTAATAAATGCAATAAATTCAAAATTTGACAAGTTGGATAGGATACTTACCAGTGCCTCTGCGCCCTCGGGTCATCGGAATGTGCGCACACGATATCCACGGTGTGTAGTCGTCAAAATCACCATTGTCTCTCAGAGCTCTAGTTTCTGAAGTTTCTATATGACAAATGAGAAAATGACATTTGGATTGACCTTTTCAACCTATTTATAGCTTGAAAATTAGGGTTTTGACCTAGTAGGTTCTACTAGAGGCTCATTTGACCATTTTGACCAACATTTTAGCTAGCTTAGCTTCCTCCGTTTTCAAAACCATTCGTGCCATTACTTTTTTGGTCATTATTTGAGTTAGTCGGGATATTTTCCAAATCTTTCTGACTCCAGGTCGAAATTCAAAAAATTTCCCGAGGGGGCATAGGCACTCTGTACCTTCATTGGGGCATATTTTGGACTTGTTTTCTTTGCCACAATACGACAAGCTGCATTATGACAAAAAGGGGCAAATGTAGACACATAAAAATGACCAAGACTTGCAAGCACTATTTTACCACCTTTTGTCATAACATGATTATAACATTTTAATTATGTTTCTAACCCACATTCAACTATTAATTAAATAATTCATAATTATTTAATTAATTCATAATCTCTCATTCTACATGATTATTAAATAAATAAATCTTATTTATTTATCTAATATGTCACTAATGATTAAAGTATTCTTACAATTAAATAAAGTCAAATTTATTTAATTAATCCTTATCATAAATATCCTCATGATTATTAAATGAATATATTTAAAATATATTTATTTAATGTGTCACTAATTCCTAAATCCTCTTAATTAAATAGATTTGCTAATTTATTTAATTAATTAACCATTTCTTCTAAATTAAATAATTATTTGTAATTATTTAATTATTGTATGTGACACTTCTATATTTTTAAATAAAACAAATCATTTAAAAATATCTCACATACTTAACTGATTCTTCATTTAGTAATAAATTTCAAAAATCAATTACTTATTATCTCACAAAATCCATATTTTGAATTAATTTAATTCAAAATAGAATTATTCTTCTAAAAATCAAGTAATTTCTAAAATTACTGATTTTCTAAAATCCCATCCTCTTGTCTTCTAATATTTACTAATTTCATCTCAACTGTCACATTCAGTCTTGATTTAATTCATTTAATTAAATCTTATTCATACACATGGGTATTTTTCCCTAACCCTAATTGAGACTTGCCTTATTGAATCTTGACCATTGATTCTAGGGCATTCCTCAAATCTCTCATCCTGTCCGCCTGTTCAAGATTGCATTTTCTATAAAATGACAATCTTGATCTCATTTTTAGATCCATGAATCATTGCTTAACCTATTTTATTATAGGCATTCTCACATCTTAGGCTTTTATTATTACTATTTGCATGCTAGGATTGAATTGCTAGGTGCATATTAGTTTATTTTTGAAATCCTTCAAAGGCATTGCTAGGGTTAGATACATATAATTTTCTCACAAATCTGAGGGCATTATTATCATAGCAAGCTTGAGGAGGTGCAATAGAAGTAAGCCATGGAGTATTAAATGGGTGAGATCTTCCCAGTGTTCTTCCATTTTTAGTTTTCTCCTTTGCATTTTATTGATGTTATTAACATGTAGGTATTACTAATCAATTGATTTGATCTTGCAGGAATTTAATTGTCATTACAGACAGTACTAGCATCTGAATTAAAATGATTTATTTTGAGCTCATGTCTCTCCCTTGTATAAGCATATCATAATATTGAATAATATAATCAAGGGTTATTGCGTTCATCTCACTGTTGTGGTGTGTATGGCTCTCATTTTTGCTTTAATTCAAAGAATTAATTAAAATGCTTGAATAGAGTTATAGATGGATATGTTTATGAAGGGATTTGATAAGAAGTATTGGGTTAGGATATAAATGGATGGTATTGTAAGGAAATATTGTCAGATATCTTATATGCTATGAGTTTGAATCTATCATGGACCCTTAAATGCTTGTGAATTCGACTCTCCAATGGCATATGACACTAGTCTAAATCGTATTTGTTTGTGAGGTTTTGTATTTCCTTGTCTTTGCTTAGAGCTTGCTACAAATTGCAAATCGACTATCTTAAGTTGTGAAGTATTTTTTTAATCATCTCATGCTCCAAGTAGTTGATACTATTGATAAAAAGCCAATTCTATTCAGTATTATCCTATTATGTTGAGTTATTAAATGAGACTATCTGTTATTGTTAATGATTGTTTATAAGTTTGGTGTAGAGATTGTAAACACATTAAGGGGACCACCCTCCCAATTCTTGCAGAGCTCAAAGTGTAGGAGGTTTTTTTTAAAACCCTCGTCAGTTGGTCCAAGTCCTTCGAGTTGCCCCTGATTGGGATTGGAAATTCCATAGGTAGATTAGAAGATAAACTTGGTTATAGTAAAAAACCAACAAAATGGTGACTCTACTGGGGAACTTAGTTTGAATATTTCATGCCAGTGGGTCGGTTATCCATTTTGCATAGAGTTATTAGAGTATTCCTATGATTTGAAGGTCGAGCCCGTGGTTTAATTTTTCTTTTATGTAATTAGTCTGTTGTTCAAAAGTTGCAAATATCTCATGAAAAATGTTTCGTACATTGTCAGTATGAGAGTTCAAAAGATCTTTTAAAAATTCTACCAATTGTTTCTGAACAGTTGGTTTTCCCAAGATAATTGGGTGGCAACTCTGAAGTCACTGCACCAGTGTGCATTGTATTTGAAATTTTAATACCAATTAAAAGATCTTTGGATAAGCATGGAGAATGAAGAACACTAGGTCATTTGTAAAGAATCACCCGGAACAGAAATTAGAAGGTGAACTTCCTAAGATGAAGAAGGATTGGATAAAGAAGAAACCAAAAACTAGAAATGTTGCTCCCGCATCACAAAATCCTCTACACCAAGTTACAAGTAAGCCTCTACATCCTACCCCTGAGAATTTTGAACAAGTGTCTAGACATTTCGAATCAGATATTTGTGGATTTTTTGATACATTTTTTAATACACCTATTCAAGAGGATGTAGCATGTCATAATAAAGGGCCTGTTAGTGTCCTGTATGTTGAAAAAAGAAGAAGTAGGAGTAGAAGTCGAAGCCATCACAAAGAATGAACCAGTGATGTGCCTCCTCCTCCCGTTGAAGATGATGGAACTCCTTTATTATCTAGGCATGAAGAAGTAAATCTAATAGACCTAAGTGATACATCAAGTTTTGATATGACCTTGCCTGACCCTGATGATGTTTTTGGAGATATTGATTCTTTAAGATGAGAGATCCAAAAGCAAGATGAAATTAGGATAAAAGAGGATAAGGAGAAGGAAAAATAACTAATGCATGTTGTAATTGAGAGTGATAGATTAATTAGACAATTGGCAACAATGAAACTCCTGAACCAAAGTGGACCTAAGCCAGAATAGGAAGGCCCTATTGTGCGGGAAATTTTTGATAAGGGGGTAAAGCTAGTGTCTAAAGTGATTCCTATAGGTCAGGCTAATATCCAACCAAAGCCTATAGACCCAAAACCCTTGAACCCTGTTAAGCCCCAACCAAGTAATCTAGATCCTAAACCTGTTTTGCACAAGGGAGAACAGAAGGTTGAAGGGATCAAGATAAATGAGAGGGTGGCTTCTCACCATCCTAAAAAATATCCCCTTCCACATGTGTCATCACAAGTAGAAACTGCCTTGGAAAAGGTTAGGAGGGAAGGGGAGCCTCTAATAGAAGAGCTATAGAGGACTGAAATTGAGGCTGCAAATGTAGAAAAGAGAAGGAAAATAAGTTTCCTAAAAATTTCAAGTGTGGATGAGGTTACACAAGCTGAAACTTCATCAAGTCACCAAGATGTTTTGAAAAATGGTCCTAAAACCAATTTGGAAAATACTACAAATAATTCTAGCCCAAAGGTTCATGCAACCAAATTTGTAAATCTACATCAAGATGGTCCTAAGACTCAGAATACATGGTCTGGTGATGACTCTTAGAGGATTGATGGACTATTTCAAACGAGGCATATACAACTGGAAAGGTATAGGAAATTTTTTTTTTATGGTATTCCGGGTTACCCAAATCCCATCCCTTATGAGCAAAGAGAAAAGATGAATAAGTTTGTTGGGAACAATTCTTTTTCAGTAGAGGAAAATTTGAAAGCCTTCATGGGTATGTTAAATGACTATGAGGTAGAGCATGAAGATATAGTAATGAAATTATTTGTCCAATATTTGACAGAAGATGCAAGGGATTGGTACAGAGGTCTACCGAATGCTAGTATTGGTTCATGGGAAGAATTTGAAAAATGCTTCAAAGAGAAATATGGTGATAATATTAATACCAGTTTCATGTTAAATGAATTCAACAACATCAAGAAGTCAATGAATGAGCCTGTGATAGAATTTAACCTTAGATTTGAAAAGGCAATGTATAAATTGTTTCAAGTTCTGAGGCTGGATGAAATTTTTTGTTTAACTACTTTTTTCAATGCTTATGATGCTAAAATGGCATATATCCTTAGAGATAAGGACCCTCAAACCATGAGGGATGCTTTTAGAGCAGCCATTAATATTGAAAGTAATAGGAAATCCTTTGGAAAATATGGTAGGAGGGATGAACCTACTCTTTAAAAAAATCCTAGGGATAAAACTGAGAAGGTCTCTACTGCAAGCCCTAAGGACGATGAGAAGTAGGATAAGATCTTCAACACTTTGAAGGACATAAAATATAATGTTGCTAAGCAAGAGAAGGGTCTTGAAAATGATAAGAAAAATTATAATAAAAATGAAAAACCTCCTAGACTACAAAACTATCCTTACAATACAAATTGGAAGGATGGAAAACCAATACTACCGGCCCAGAAGCCTAAAATTGATCAGCACACACCAGATCCTTTGCAAAAGCATTCTATGAATCTGGTGCAAGATAGACCATGGTGTTAGGTGTGTGAACATCCACATGATCAAAATAATTGTGGCGTTGCCCAGCTTCTTGTTGTTGAAGGAAAATAAGAGGATACTCATGAGAAGACTCTTGATTTTGAGAAGAGTGATGTAAATGTTTGTATGGCCCAGTCATATATTGATGAGGCTAAATGTTCTTTTGATGATGAGTTACAAGAAGATGATGTGGATAATCAATGACAGAGAAGTGAAATGTATAATCAACAGGTCTTTTCTGATGAGGAAGGTGATCTTGACCACCATGCTTGCAATGTGGAGCAAGCTGATGATTCAGTGTCTCTAAGGAGACCATCAAAAGATGAGATTTTTTGGTTGATTGAGGAGATGGCTGCTCAGAGGAGAAGTAAAATTTAACTAAGAAATAGAAATATGGGTGGTGAGGAGGGTAAACCTGCTGGCCTTTTTATTAAGGAAAAAAAAGACAAAAATAAGGGTGTTAAAGTAGATAGAAAAAATGATGCTGTAAAAATCAAAGAGGTCAAGAATGACAAGATTTGGGAAAAAAAGACTGAAACCCCAAAGTCTCATGAAGGTATTACTCCATTATTGGTAAAGATGAAAGTAATCACCAAGTCTATTGAATCTACTCTAGAAGAGAAGCAAAAGAAACTTGAGGGAAATCAGCTGTTAGAGAAGAAGGAAAATAATGAAGGTATGATTCCTGACCTACCTAAATATACACCCTTAGACATGTTGCAAGTACTGTTCCATGTTAAATTTACTGTACCTTTTTTGGAAATGATGAGAATAGTTGAGCATAAGGAAAAAACAATAGCCTTGATTATTGGTGTTGCTAGTAGTAATGAGATTAAATGGGGCAATTGTAAAGAAGAAAAGGACAAAGAAGAAATAAAAGAGAAGGAAGTGGAGGGAATTGTGACACAAATTCCCATTGTGTATCTAGGGAATTCTATCAATTTGTTCCTTGAGAATATAACCCCCTTTTTCTTGAGTGTTGATATAAATGGGAAGACCTGAGAAATTGTATGATAGACTCAGGGGTGTCAAATAATGTTATGCCAGTCAAGATCATGGAAGAAATGGGATTAATAGTAGACACTACTTAAGGTAAATGCTATGCATTAGATTCAAGAGAAGTGCTAGTTATTGGGACTATTAAAGCATTTCCTTATAAATTGACCCAATACCCTGAGAAGGTTTTGGCCATGACTATTTTAGTTACAGATATCCCACCTCATTTTGGGATGCTTTTGTCAAGGAAGTGGAGTGCATCAATGGGAGGTAACATGCAATGTGATTTATCATTTGCTACCTTCTATATTGATGGGAAAGATGTCAAGATTGAAAGAGAGTCTAAGGTGCCTCATATGATTGAGAATGATCTGACTGAGAATTTGAAATGTTTTATTGATAGTGGCATAAATGAATTCAAGGTTGAGGAATCCCCTAGTAATTGTGAAAAACTTGTTGCACTAATTGATATAGAAGTAAAATAGTTTTCAAAGTCTGATGACTTGTGGACTATGTATTTTGATGGTGCGAGTTCAAAGGAAAGATCTGGTGTAGGTGTGTTGCTAAGGTCTCTGAGTGGAAAAAAATTTAGGTTCTCTTTCACTCAGTTATTTGAATGCACAAACAATGTGGCCAAATATGAAGCCTTGTTATTAGGGCTTGATTAGCTCCAAAAAATGGGATCAAGAAGCTCAAAGTGATTGGAGATTTTAAGCTTGTTATTTCCCAAGTCAGGTCTAGATATGTGTCAAAGAATATGATGGGAGTTTCAAGAATTTTTTACTTTTAACAGACTGGAGGTCTGATATTTTGGGTAAAGGGTTTTTGATCACTCATGGAAGATTGATTGATTGGTATCTTTTAAAACCCTCACGTTATATTTCAATGTTGACTTGCTATTGAGGGTTACCGGTCACTTAAGTTTTCTGATTGAGCCTTTCCTTCGTTGTCTTACTGACCCCTTTCCCCCGACCAATCAATCTCTTATTTGCCACTTGATCTTATTTGTTTATGCCGCTGAAGGTTTTTTCTCGCCGACCCCACCAGTGTTTTCTATTTATGTAGCTTGGCAAACCGTCTGATCATGGGTTTTGATATGGACTATTTCTCGTAAACCTCACAGGTTTTCCTGCTGATGTCACTTAGGTGGTGTGAGGTGTGTGAGATGTTTCCATCTGTTATGTAAGGAGGAGTCGGGCCTTTTCCCGAGGTGCCAACAGTGAAAAGTGGCCATCATTTCACCAGCGGAAATTTTTAATGATGAGGATTAATGATGACCATCCCTCGTAGGCCTCACATGATCAGAGTAAATATTCCAAAAGTACCGTGAGGTTTGCGAAAAGGTGACACATGGCTTGGCTCTTGGAACAATGGGGCTAGGTGGGGCTTGCTACTCAATTGCAACCTCCTATTTTCATGTGTTGTGATTGGCTGTGGTTTTTCCCAAGCGGTGATGTGGATTTTCAACAATCATTGACTCGATCTAAGTTGTCTAACTTGCCAAGTCTATTTCACATCAACGGTTAAATTTCAAATGGTTATTGTTTATCCGTGTGAGGAGATTTTGCACTCTGCAACTTGTTTTCATTAGTGGTGCGGGTTTTTCAGTGGATTTTATCTTGATTTCCTTGCATGTGAGCAATATCCTTCTAATAAATACAATGATGGGTTATACGCGTGGAATAAATTTGTGGTGGCAATATCAGCCACTAATCATTCGCATGCTCATGCGAGTATTTAGGAAATTCATATTCCCTGCACCGGATTAATCTATAAATACCTACTGAATTACTCGGTATTATCATTGCTTTTTTTGAGTTGATATGTTTGTAGGTAGTGAATTTTTTCGTAGTTTCTAAGCTACATATCTTCAATGGAAAAGTATGAGGTGCACCAAAGTGCCAAGTAGGTGCGAGGATTTCATGGCATGAAAAGGAACAATGTGCTCCTGATGCTCCCGAGGAAAGTGCCTGAGGTGTGGGCAAGCGGTCAGGGTGTTGTATTTCTCCTGCGGTGCTCTCTTCGAGCTTTGGTGGTGATGGGTCTGAGACTAACTCGGACTATCACTGCTATCTTGTGGCCATGACCAAGCTCATGGGTGTTGATGAAGAGATCCTTGCAATTTCACCAATAATTGCAATGGCACTGTGTCAAGTTCCTAGGGTTAGTGCTGATGCGGATAGAAAAAATAAAGTGTTTTCGCCTCAAACAAAAGTGAGAACTAGAAGCAGCTACCGATACCAGGGTCGTGTGTTGACTAAATGATTGTTGGTGCTGGTGTGTGTTGCTCATGGGTTGTGCTATTCTGGTGGTTTTTCTTATGGATGTTGATGTGCGTGTGCATGGCATGCTTTTTTTTTTTTTTCTCTGACTAGTTACTGGGTGTAACCATTTTTCGATTCCTCGGATCATATACTGTGTTTTCTAATGATGAGGAATACTTTTTGGAATGTGAATTCAGATTTCATTTTCAGTTCAATGAAATAATTTTGAAATTAGCAATGGAGCTCGATGCTTGTTGCTCTCCTATTCTATAAAGGAGATTTTATGGCTCATTGTTAAGGGTCAGATTTTTTGTATCTAGAGGCTTAGTGTTTGTACAATTAGTTTGTTTATTGTAGGTTTTTTTTGAAGGTATTAGCTAGTATGTTTTGGCTAGGGCAGGAATATTATAAAACAAGTAGGCTCTGCTTATGTAATTAAAGATATTTAAGCAATAAGAGACAATATATTAGAACAATTGCTCTCCTAGTTTCATGTCATGAGTTGTGAATGAGTTTATCAATGATATATTCATTCAGCTTCAATGGTATGTTTGAGTGTGTACCTTATTTTCCTACTTTAACTTAATGAGTTAATTAAACTGCTTAAAAATGAGTTACATATTTATGATGTTGTCTTCAGGATTCCTTAAGGAGTACTGTTTTGATAACTGAAAATCTCATAGTGTAAATCATTATGGTGATATGTTCAAGATATCTGGGTTATATTTCATGTGACTCTCGCCCAATGGATGAGGCATTGGATAATTTCTTCAGGATCCCTATTTTGAGAGTACAAGGTTGTAGTTCTAAGCATGGTGGTTTAAAATCTAAACAAATCTATAATAGAAAACCTTATCTCTTTGGAGATGTAAGTCTTATGTTATTTTTAAGTCCTATTTCTTTAAGATAATTGTTGTTATTCTTTGGTTTGCCACAACCAAGATAATTTCTATCTAATTGATTTGGTGGGGACTGTATCTGTAAGAAGAAGTGTTCTTACCAAGTCATGAAGAATTCTTATGAACACACTTAGGAAAACCCTCCTTGGTTTCACAGAGCCAAAAAGTGTAGGATATTTCAGTCTTTGACTGAGTCTTGTTAGCTGGCCACTAACTTTGTTAGTTCTTGAGTATAGAGGTTGGCTACCTCTTAGGGAATTACAAAGCCTTAGCTGGGGAAAATTAAAACACCAACAAAATAAAAGGTTGAAACATTATAGAAATGTTGTTTGGGATGAATTGGAAAAAAATTATGCTTTTGGTATAAATTAGATGGAGAGAGGCCACAATAAGGTGGCAGATTTGCTAGAAAATATTGCATTGAAACTATATGACATGGCTTATGCTAGAATTTCAAAGGTTGAAGTGCAAACCAAGTCATCTGTTTTTTATAGTATAAAAAATTGACAAGTTTTTGATAGTGATGATGATATATTGAAGTTCTTAAATTGTGTAGATGAATATGAAAGTCAAGAAATTGGCTTTGGAGATTTCGTTGAAAATATTGATGGTAAGGATATTGTGTTTGGGAATGAAGTTATTTAGTTAAAGACTAATACAATTCCTAAAGGTTTAGTTGTTCTTAGAAGAGTGTTTTTCAACCAAGATAAGATGAAGGCTAATTATGTTGTTTCCCATCCTGATGACTTAGAGGAAATAAACCTTGGAATAGAGGCATCACTGAAAAAGGTGTATATTGGAAAGAAGTTATCACCTAAGGTGAGAAGGATGTTAATTGATTTTTTAATGAAATTAAGACATGTGTTTGCTTGGTCTTATGATGATCTTAAGGCTTATAGGGAGGATTTATTTCAACATGAAATCTCTTTGAGTGATGATGCTAAGCCATTTAGGCAAAAGCAAAGACCTATTAATTCTACCTTGGCACCAAAATGGCAAGAAGAACTAATGAAGTTAAGATATGTAGGGATCATCAAACCAATTAGACATTCATCTTGGGTATCAAATTTTTGTGCCTGTGAGAAAGAAAAATGGAGACATTAGGTTATGTGTGGATTTCAGAAATTTGAATGTGTCTTCATTGAATGATAACTACCCATTACCAAAAATGGAAGCCATGTTACAGAGAGTGACAGGCTGTGAGATAATGGCTATGATAGATGGGTTTTCTAGCTATAACCAAGTCATGGTTAAGGAGTCTAAACAGATTAAGACAACTTTCACTACACCTTGGGGAACTTATTTATATGTGAGAATGACTTTTGGTATAACAAATACAGGGGCTACTTTCTAGAGAGCCATGGATGTGGCAATCTCAGATATCATTAACTTGTTTTTGGTGATTTATGAGGATGATCTAACAACATATTCCAAGAAAGAAGATCACCTTTGTGAACATCTAGAGAAAGTATTCAGTAGGGCATTGGAATAGGTATTTCCTTAAATCAAAAGAAGTGTGCTTTTGGAGTAAAGGAAGGAGAGTTGTTGGGAAATATTGTTTCTAAAGATGGGGTCAAATTTGATCCAGAAAGGGTTATTGCAATAGATAAGGTCCCACAACCCCGAAATGTCAAGGGAATACAATCTTTCTTTGGACAGATTAATTTTTTAAGAAGATCCATAACAAATTTTGCTGAGATAGTTCACCCTATTTCTAAGATGCTTAAGAAAGGGGCTAAGGTTGAATGGGAAGAAGAGTTAGTACAAGCTTTCTAGGCCATTAAGCAAGCTATAAAGTAAGCTCATGTGTTAAGGACCCCTATTTTTTCCAAGCCCCTCAAGATTTTTTCATTTGCTTCATTTCATACAATTATAGTTGTGTTGTTACAAAAGAAAGTTGAGGGTTTTGAACAACCTATAGCCTTTTTCAGCAAGTCCTTGCAGGTTGCAGAACTCAAATATGACATAAATGAAAAAAATGCATATGCACTAGAAAAAGAAGTGAAAGCTTTCAGGACATAGTTAATGGGAGCTACTATAATTGCCTATGTACCTAGTACTGCTATGAAGGACATTTTTACACAACAAGAAGTTTTAGGAAGAAGGTGTAGATGGATCAATAAGATCCAATAATTCAACATTGAAATATACATTACCAAGCCAGTGAGAGGACAAGGATTGGCCAAGATTATGGCCCAAAGTAATCTAGAAGCAAATCAAATAAATTTTCTTGAAGAAGAAAACAGATCACACATATGTGGCATGGAACATTTTGATTGGTACAAAGGTGTGATCTATTATTTAAAAAAGATGAAATGTCCTGATAATTTAAATAAAAATGAAAAGAGGACATTGAAGTTACATGCTATCAAATATGTTATCATAAAAAAAAGCTCTAGTGGAGAAATGGAGAATGTGTTATGTTGAAATGTGTGGACCGAGATCAAGCACAAGAACTCTTGAATGAAATGCATAGTGGAGTTTGTGGAGGGATTTATATGGCCAAAACAACTACACACAAAGTGATGGGGGCTGGATTTTGGTGGCCTACTATTTTTAAGGACGCACACCAATTAGTGAAGACATGTGATGCTTGTCAGCATTTCTCTGGTAACTTACCTTTAAAACCAGTTGTAGTGTAGTCTCCATTCCAGCAATGGGGTATTGATTTTATAGGAGAGGTAGCATGTAAATCAAGTGGAGGCCATTCATGGATATTGGTGGGAATTGATTTCTTTATCAAGTGAGTGGAAGCAATTCCAACAAAGAAAGCAACTAGTAAGGTGGTAATTGATTTCTTAATAACATAGTGTCGATATTTGGATGTTCAGAGAGGATTGTGTTAGAAAATGCAATGTGTTTCAAGTCTAAAGAATACATGGATTTCTATGAGAATCTTGGAATCCAAGTATCTTACTCATCACCTTACCACCCACAAGGAAATGGACAAGCAAAATCAAGCAATAAAAGCTTGATGAAGATTATTAGGAGAATCCTAGATCAAAATAAGAAGACATGGGATTCTAAATTGAGATTAGCAGTCTGGGAAGATAGGGTGACAATGAAGAACGCAATAGGTTGTGCCCCATTTGACTTAGTTTATGGGATAAATGCAAGGTTGCCATAGAATAACCTAATGGAGATGTATAAGTTTGTCCATATGTAGGATAATGAAATAGAAGATGAAATGCAGTTGAGAGTGGAAGCTCTCATAGAATTCGATGAGACCAGGAGGGAAGCTCAAATGAAAAATTCCAAATTGTAGTTCAAAGTAAAAATATTGTATGAAAATAAGACAATTGCAAGGAGTTTCCAAGATGGAGATATGGCCTTGATGTGGAATACCAGGTTGGAAGATAAATGAAAACATGGTAAATTTGATGCAATCTGGTTGGGTCTATTCCTAGTAAATAGTAAGTGGAGGGAAGATTCATATTTCCTCTAAGAAATGTCAGGTGATATTCTTGAATTTCCAATTCATGGACAATTCTTGAAGTTATACTTCAGTTGAAGTATTGTTTTCCATGAGCAGTAGCTTAGGTTTTTATATATGTTAGTTGTAGGTTTCTTTCTTGTTAGATTGTTTTGTCTGAACAATCATTTTTTGTTGTCTCTGCAACTAGTCTGCTCTACCTGAGATTTTGTTATTCTTGCTTCATTCTAGTGGAATGAATGTCCCCAACTGGAGCCACTGATGGAGCTTAAAATTTTGTTCTTTTGTTATTTGAGTTCCATTATTATCTTGCCTCTATACTGGTTTGTCATACTATTTAGATGAAACCTAAGATTGGGGGTTTTATTTTTTCCTTCATACAAATCCTAATGTTCTATCTAATACCTTAGGTAGGATCTATTCCATTGTTACCTTTTTTGAAGGAGGTTTTAAAATGACTTCCCATTGACTCATCTAGGTCGGGCTCCTTTTAATAAACAATGTTAAATATTTTGCCTAACTTTATTATCTCCTAAGTTTAGGTTGGCCCATGCCCATTTTTAAGAACAACATTGAGCCATCATTTATCGTTGGCCTAGGCGATGTTCCTTTGTCCCTTTAATAAATGTTTTATATTTTGCAGGGAATGTTTTCTAGAGACCATTGATGATCCAATAGTCGATCCTGTGTGTTCCCTGCAATCTCGTGATGGCCTCACCGCTGAGTTTCAAATGACTGCGATATCATGGGTAGGCGCCACGTGTCTTAGCTATCGATGCCGAAGAGGGTTAACAAAGTGTTTCAAATTTTATGTCAGGTTTTAATACATTATATAGTGGGTTACTAAAATAGCTGCGAGATGAATGTACTCAAGATCGACGGTGGTGTTATAATCTTGATGAAAATTAGCTTGACAATTATGTTGTAGGGCTTGTAAATTGTTTTCAAAGGGTCACTGGTTTATTTAATTGAGGGAAATTGCAAGGTTTTGCTATAATTCTATTTTCTGGGTAGCCCTAGTTTGTTCAAGAATTTGAATTATTTAAAGAAGCCACTAGTTCATTTGAGATGGCACCACCAAAGCAACATTCCGACCATATTGAGTATTTATAGAGGAATTTGTATGACAACTTTCTGGATCAATTCCCATTATCAAAAAATGATAGGAAGAGGGGTTTAGTTTTGATGAGTGGAAGAACCCTAAGCGAAGGACTAGTGTGCAAGAGTTATAACATTGCAGATGCTAGGGTTCCTATGACTAGTTTGGAAATGTTTACATTATGGTATGGACAAAGAAACTTACCTCACCCCTTTTCTAATATCTAGAGATACGACATGGGGAAGCTACCAGTGCCAAATGTGTTCCCTGATGTGGACCTACTCAGAGCAGTGGCAACATGATATGACCCTATTACAAGTGTAATAATGGATAATGCTAGTGGGATTTTGCTAAGTATAAGCGCGGATTGAATTCAACAAGCATTTTATTTGAGTGAATCTAGCTTGTTTTTGGTTCCAGTTGATCTTGAGGAGATGAAGTAGGAGTATGCAAGATCGAAGCCTCTTTTTAGATTGAAGTTGCTTCCTCCTCATCTAGCTAGGGTAGGCAGTTCAACAATTCATATCAGCCCAAGTGACTAGGAGCCTTTCAGGTTGAGTTGTTTTGTCAATCACTTTTTGGCTACATTTTATTCACTGTGCCAGATTTTGGGATTCAACCATAATACTGTGATGCTAATTGCGTACATGTTCATGGGGGCCCAAATTTAGCATCCCAATTTCTCTATGGTGTATGAATTTTCATCTTTTCTGGCAGAAAAGATACATGAGGGATTGCTGAAGTTGCAGGTGGGGGATATTGGCACTCCTTTCTTTTGGTATTCTCTATTAATTCAAATGTTCTTGTATAAGAATTTTGACTTCTTCTTAGAGAAGATGGAGTTGAGGCAAGATGTAAAAGGAGAAAGATTACCAGTACAGGTTTGGAGTGTTGATTTATCATACAATAGGGGAGATGCTAGTTTTGTATAATTTGATAATTTATTTTCCTCTAGACTCAGGGCTTGGTTGGTAGTGAATGTTCCTAGAGTCCCTGAAGACCTACATGACTTCCTCAGACCAAGGGTGAGGAAGCCTGATTTTAAAATTTTCCACAATTGGGGTGACATCATCTTGTACCCTATAAGTACTATGTTAAGAGTATATGGTTTCTAGGGAGCCCCACATATCCTCCCATTTAATGTACCATCAAGAATGGGGTTTGCCGAAGTCATGTGGCAAATAGGTTGTATTCATGAGGGCAACTTGATAGGGAGGGGAAAAGGAAATTTTTTCCCTGACTACACTATTGTATTTGATTTTGTTTGTTCCAAGGGAGGATGGGTCCACTTTGGAAGATATTTTGATGACTTTCATTTGAGGAGTGGTCCTAGGAGGCAACATGACCCTAAGGGTTTCTTTTCCTTGTTTAAGCAATGAATTAAAGGTGGCAAGTTTGTACATGAGTTTAATTTTCCTAAGGACCTAATCAGAAATGAATTTAATTTGAATAGACATGAATTGAGTAAGGAAAAGTGGATTACATATGAGAAGCTATTAGCTATGGTGCATAAAATGGATCCAAAGTATGATCCAGTAATGGATTTCACTCCATTCCAAAAGAGAATTGACTTATTGTTGGATAATTTCAAAGAGATCATGGGAACCTTGATGACCAAGAGGGTAAATTTGGAATTAGATTTTGGTATACAAAGACTAGAGGTGAGGCTTGGAGAAACAAGGCCAACTTATCAGACCTCAGTGAATCAGCCTCTTTACAAGAGAAAGAGGAATGATAGTAGTGATGAGTAGGAGTAGGATAAGAAAGGAAAATGGATAATGAAGACATCATCATAGCCAGATCCAAAGATCAAAATACCTGGAGGGATAAAAATTATTGATTTGTATTCACCACTAGAGAGTGATCATGCATTACTACCATTAGAGCCAAGACCTAAGAGGCAGAGAGTTGAGGAAGCACAAGAGACTCCGATGGATGAGATAATTGTTATAGATCAAGACATGTAGGTTGGTATTCCTTCCCCTCCTAGATCAACACAGATGGTGCTAACTAATATGGATGTGAAAGGACAATGTGTACAAGATGCTAGAATGGAGGCTTGCAAGGCATAATCATATGATGATACATTTTTGAATACTCCAGTATTCTTGAAACTAGTGTGGTGGATGAAGTTAGAAAAATACCAAGACAAATGCAAGAAGAGGAGAGAATAAAGGCCTGATGGGTCTGATTAGGAGAACGATGATGAGGTGAAGGCCAGACTGATGGAAGAATTCAAAAGAATCACTCCTGGGGAAGGACGGAAACTAGTGACTCAAGCTAGTGTCTTAATTTTTCCTAAATGGGACATCACTAATGCAATAGCATTCAATGATATTTTACAGTCCAAGCATCCCATACAGAACAGTGAGGAAGAGGTTAAGGTAGCTCTACAAGACTCTACCTTTAGTGAGGAATATGAAACTCTAGAAATTTGGGCACTGGCACCCCTGGATAGAAAGCCAAATGTGACTAGTGTTAGCCCAAACCTAAGGGGAGGGTTAATCATCAAGAGATCTTTTGAAACTTCAACTACACAAGCTACAAGCCTAACTGTAAATGTGGCCAAATTGGCCTAGAAGACAACTGAAATAGAAGAAGCTGAAAAGAAGAGTTTGATGGAGAAATATAACATCATAATTGAAGAGTATAGTAGGATGCATCAAAGGAATGTTGAGCTGCAGTCTGAGGTAGATAGGTTGAAATATAGGTAGGTGGGAGAATCCTCCAGTGCTCTTGGTATCATGGCATTACCTTCTACATCAAGATAAACACCCCTTACTTCTCCAATTATTTCTACTCCAGGATCCCCCATCCATGTGCCTTCTCTCATTCCTAGATTAGGGCTTGTTGAAGAAGAGGTTGAATACTCTATGGATCCGAGTAAGAAGCAGATGTTAAATAAGATCACAGAGTTACAGGCTGCTTTAAAATGAAGTGAGGAGGGAGCAGTTGCTAGATAGAATGAGGTTGTTGATACTTTTTTGAGGCACCTGAATGAGAAGGTTGATGGTAGATTACCATCATTATATTCTTTATATTCTTTATTCTTGGATGAAATAAGAAATATTAATAGGGATTGGGAAATAGTTTTTCCCTTGGCTGAGAAGTGGATACCTAGGGCCAATTATCTAGAGATTATGTATAAGGCCTCTAGATTTGATGTAGATAACAAGCCTCAATCATTGAGTCCTACTAAATTTTTTGTGAAATCATTGAAGGGTTTTCAAGCCTTCCCAAATGATTTGATTAGGAGGATTAAGGAATTGGTAAAGAGATTTAATGATTGGAGGGATACATTTTTGCCAGATATAATTGATGGACAAGGAAATGTCAAATAAATGCAATAGTGGCAAGATAGAGTGGATGAAGTCATCAACACGCGAATCAAGTTGATTTGTGATGATTTATACTATGATTTGTTGGTGAGTAGCATGCATAAGATAATTAACACCAACACATTTTTGGAGTCCTTTGAAAGAGAGGCCAATCAGGTAGCAGTAAAATACACACCTTACAATACTAGGGTGAATGAGGTGGTAAATTTTGATTGGCCAATAGATGAAGAATATTAGAGATGGGTGGAAAAATATTTAACCGAGGAGGAGTAGGATAGTGTTGACTGCTGACGGTTAACAGTTCAACTATTATAGTTATACCAGATTTTTGTTTTCTCTTGATGGTAGTTTTGGCATAGGTTTCTTGAAGTTTGGCTAATGCAGTAACTATTCTCCAATGGATGGGATAAACAAGAAGATTCTCTAGGGACTCAGCTATTGCAATTTTTTTTTGAAATATCACAAGACGCTTCAAGTGATCAGTGACAGGTGTATTTATGACTCGATGTTTGTTTTCTCCTTCATTGTCTATAAGAAGGACTTCAAGGCTAGAAATACAGGTTAGCAAGTTAGATATTTTTAGGTCGAGTCTAAGCATAGTTGTAAGTTGTAAAGCCTATTGGTTTAGTGTAAATGTAATTTAGGTTTTTTTGTGTCATTCCGTAGTAGGGTTTTGAATGTATGAGGGTTTGATGTTTCATGATAGTACTAGCATCTGAATTAAAGTGATTCATTTTGAGCTCATGTCTCTCCCTTGTATAAGCATATCACAATCTTGAATAACATAATCAAGGGTTATTGTTTTCATCTCACTATTGTGGTGTGTATGATTCTCATTTTGGCTTTAATTCAAAGAGTTAATTAAAATGCTTGAATGGAGATATAGGTGGATATGTTTATGAAGAGATTTGATAAGAAGTATTGTGTAAGGATATAAATGGATGGTATTGTAAGGCAATATTTTCAGAGATCCTATATGCTATGTGTTTGAATCTATCACGGATCCTTAAATGCTTGTGAATTCAACTCCCCAATGGTATATAGCACCAGTCTAAATCGTATTTGTTTGTGAGGTTTTGTATTTTGTTGTCTTTTCTTAGAGTTTGCTACAAATTGCAAATCAATGAATATCTTAAGTTGTGAAGTATTGTTGTAATTAGCTCATGCTCCAAGTAGTTGATACTATTGATGAAAATCCAATTCTCTTCAATATTATCCTTGTTGAGCTATTAAATGAGATTATCTATTATTGTTAATGATTGTTTATAAGTTCTGTGTAGAGATTGTAAACACATTAAGGGGACCATCCTCCCAGGTCTTGCAGAGCCCGAAGTGTAGGAGGTTTTTGTTAAAACCATCATCAGTTGGTCCAAGTCCTTAGAGTTGCACCTGATTGGGATTGGAAATTCCATAGGTAGATTAGAAGATAAACTTGGTTACAGTAAAAACAACCAACACGGTGTTGCTTCGCATAGATACAATGTTCGCAAAAATTAAACTCAAGGTTACGATCAACAAGCCCTTCAACAAGATTATTATTTTTCAAGGTTTTTAAACCTTTCTCACCTATGTGAGTGAGTCTATGATGTCACAACGTGGTCTTCTCTACTGTGAGTTTCACCTCCAAGGCATTTGCACCCAAAGGAGCTTCATCATCCTTCTCTATAGGAGCAACGTTGCTTGAATTTACAAAGGCATTGCATTGAACAAGATGTGCATCCAACTTGTACAAAGTACAGTACATACACCCTTAGCTAGCACCATTTTTCCTCTAGCCATATTACATCCTTTACTCGAGAAAGAAACTTCTACACCAACATCATTCAACTTACTGACAGAAAGTAAGTTACGAGTCAAACCTAGTATGTGCAGTACATCACCAATTCCTTTGATTCTTCCATCAAGGATCTGTATTTTGACTCTTCCATGACCAACAATCTCTAGTGTTGAATCATTTTCTAGGTACACCTTTCCACCATCATACTTCTTGTACTTAGTGAACGGCTCTCTATGAGATGTCATGTGAAAAGATGCACCTGAGTCAACCAGCCAAACATCATCTTATGCCTTAATTGCCAAGGCTACAATGAAGGAATTTGCATCACTCTGAGAAGAATCATTATCTCAAGCATTATTCTTCATCTTATTTTCCTTACAATCCTTTCAGATATGGCCAATTTTCCCAAAATTATAGCATTTCACCTTGGACCTTTTACTAGGAGACTTTGATCTCCCTCCAGATTTAGATTTGGACTTCTTGTCCTTCTTATTTCTTTTCTCCTTCAATCTCCCTCGAACAACAAGGGCCTCTTTGGCCATCTCTGAAGACTTCCTTTGCATTTCTTCAGACAACAGTGAGGAAACAACATCTTCCATCTTGAAAGTAGTGGTTGCACTTCCAATAGCCATTACAAGATGATCCCAAGTGTCAGGTAATGAACATAATAGGAGCATGCAACAATCTTGCTCCTCTATCTTCACACCCACAGACATCAACTGAGCAACACTCATATTAAATGAGTTCATATGGTCTACAACAGATGCACCTTCTTACATATTCAAGGAATACAACTTCTTCCTTAGGAATAACTTATTTACCAGAGACTTTCCCTGATAAATATCTCCAAGCTTCTTCCATAATGAATTGCGGAATTCTCCTCATGGACATTCAGGAGTATAGAATCAACTAGACTATGTTCTATCAATCGTCTTTCTTTTCTATCTGCAAGATCCCAATCTTCTTGTTTCATACCTTGTGGCATAGTTCCAAACACAACAACACAAAGGTCTCTATCCACAAGTAAGTCTTCCATTTTGAGTTTCCATAACTCAAAGTTTCTGCCATTAAATTTTTCAATCTCTACTCTACTTGATGTACTCACCATCTCAAATAGAACTAAGTTCTAACTTTTCAAGACTCCTATAGGAACATTATTAGAACAAAAAACCAACCTTACTAACAAGGATAACACAACTGGCCAAGCTTTGATACCATGTGAAAGGAAAATAGATAGTGTAGAAATGCTTTCCTAACACTAAAACAACAGAGGAGAAGTGCAAACACCAATTTTAAAAAATCTTAAAATAACTAAGATGAACACATAAAGGATAACAACAGTAATAGAAAGAAACAATCACATAGAGAAACCAGATTTACGTGGGAAAACCCTTTCAGGAAAAAACCCACTAGACCAAGAGAAATTACTTTGTATTATAGTAAAAATTACATACAAAGATTAATATACTTCTCTGTGATATCAAATCATAGCAGCAGACTTCTTTTTGTTCGACTACTCTCACTATTACAATTCTAATTAGCATATAATGAATAATATTCTTCACACCGTCACCTTAGTGACTTCTAAAATATATATTACTATTACAAGTTTTACATACATTCAACACTTACCAACCAATTGAGTGCCTTAATTATGCACCTTCCTTTTGACAGATGAATCTGATTGCTTTTGGCCAAGTCACCCTACAATCATGCATTGGGCCACCCAAGCATTGATTTTCTTTTCCTGAAATGGATTATGTCAACCACCAAATCTGAGCCTTGTAGTTATTGCTTTCATCGCTCCAGACTTCAGCCAATCAGACGTTGATTACTTGCCATGTGTCACCTTGCAATTTTTCCACCACTTCTAGTTGAGTTGGATCAGTCAACACAAAGTCCATGAGCTCTTTACCATGCCACCACCCAAAGCCAAAGATGCCACCATGGTATGGTGGTGTCACCACAACACCACTCCAAGCTTGACAAACCTCTACAGTATGGTAGTGCCATCATGTAACCTCTGGTCTCTCCTAACACCCTTGCGGTATTGAGGTAGCGGCTTGTCTTCCATCCCGTTGCCCATCACTGGGTCACTGTTGAGCACTGCAAAGCCTTTCACGGTATGGTGGTAACCACCTATGTCAACCATCGATCCCATCGCACTACCACGCCCCAACCGCCAAACCTCTATGGTAAGAAGGTAAGCGATTTTATTGATCATCACAACTTACCTCATCACCGCAACATGGCCAAAAGGCCACCATGGTATGGCAATAATAATTATTTGTTGACTATCTTTGTTCACCGCAACCATCGTGCCTTCTTCGAGCAACCTCCGCGGTAGGGAGGTAAACAATCAAACCAATTGTGTAGTCAACCACGCTACTGCCAACTAAGGACATAGACCCCGCAGTAAGGAGGTAACACTACCCAACCATGGACAGAGCAATAGGGGCTTGTAGTAAGGTGGTAAACTGTGTCACCATGCCTCTAAGAAGAACTCCTAGTGGTAGAGAGGTAAAGTCCAGAAAAGGCTACAAAACGCCAAGACTTTTAGAGATGTTCAAGCCTAAAGTTGAGGCACCTATTCCCAACAAATCCTCCATAGGGGCTTTAGATGTGGACTTTGGTGGAATAACTCATTTATTATTAAATTAATCTCTATGTTTTTTGAGATTATCCTCCACACTTATTTTGTGCATCTTATCAATTATTTCATCATAGGTTCCAAAAATTTCTATAGTTATGTCCTTCGGTTTGCTGAGTAGAATATCAACATAAGTGTTTATCTCCTATATAGGGACCTCATAAGGAAATTTTGGGATCTACATAATTCTCATCTCTACATCTTCCATGTAGGTGTAGTATTTATAAAAAAAATAAAAATTGTCATTTGTACCTTTGTACAATGCTGGAAGGGGTTTTATCTCTTGTTTGCATTTCAGTTTGTAGGGTTTTAAAAAAACCTACAATACATTGTGTTTTAGATTTTATTATCATAAAAAAATCTTATATGATTTTTAATTTGTGCAACAACAAGAATGTATTGTTGCCAGATCCTTGCTTTAAAAATAGTCAACTCATTCAGGAAATAAAATACAAGGAAAATGATAAGGGTTCAATGTCTTAAATTGTAGCTAGTTTCCTTTATTCTCTTCAATTTTTCTATTAGCTACTCTCTCATGACCTTACTGAGGTAAAGGTATTTTCCCTCCTTTACCATGTAGTAAGCAGCATGAATTGTGGTACTAATGGAAGACTCCTCTCTATTTATGTAATAAAATTTATAGGAAATTAACATAGAATCATACTAGACCAATGGATTGGTTATGTCATTCATAGTTAAGATCCTTTTGCCAAATTTTCCCAGTCGATTTTGTAACCCTCTCATTTTTTATGGCTTTCATCATTGGAATTGGTCTGGTAGAGCATAAACTAGTAACAACCCTTAATACTTCCTTAGAGATCCTATAGAGTTTATCAAGGTATATAAATTCATCATGATTTTTTCTCAAGACATACCTTACCCTTTCATGTTCATCACACAAGTTGGTGTAATCCTTCCATACATCTAGCAATTTAGCCCCCACATTTGCATACTCAAGTTTGTATTGGTCATTGTCACCCAGGAGTTTATCCAGATAAGTTTTTCAAAATTTACATGGTTGATCTCATTCAAAGTGGAGTGAATTTTTATATATATCACATCTGCAAGAATGAAGGAAATTTTCTATCCTTGTCAACCTCCATGGCCTTAAAAGGATACTTCTTGTATCTTAGGCTTGGTTTCTCACCAATATCAACCAATTGAGGATTTGTCATTACAATTCCTTTATAAACTCAAAAACTAGGGTTTTATTATTGAATAATCAAGATACTAAGAGGGGGGTGAATCAATATCTTCTAAAAATTATTGAACAAACATCATGAATTAATTTAATGCATATAATAGTGAAGAGAAAGAAAAAAGCATGAGATCACATACACATAAATACCATGTTTTTACATGGAAAAACCAATAAGGGAAAAACCATAGTGAGGATTAGCTCACTATATTTTTTTTTTCAATATCGGTTATAAAAGAGGCTCACTTGCATATAAAAAAGATCACTACTTACAAGGACTTGCTGTCCAAAAATGGAGGCTCACTACCTAGAGAAGTTATAGAAACAAAATGGATTACAACTAGAATATGAACTGATGAAACTACACCACAAGTGAAAATTCAGTTCCTTTGATGCTCAGAGTATTCGCTCACATGATAGTAGACTAATATTCACCCTTCTACCCACACACTTCACATATCAATTTCAGACACACACACACATATTCACACTTTTTCATCTACAAACCATCTTGTATATATAGCTGATATATTTGCATGCATCAATTAGGTTAGCCTAATTGGATGCAATACATATTTACAAAAGGATAATTGTCGGCTTCATACAAAGCTTCTCTGAAATTAATTCAACTATGTGTCATGCAATATTATGTCGGTTGGGACCAAAGATAGGTCACACATATATCTGCAATACATGTCAAACTATTAACTAATTATTAGGTTGGCCATGATTGACCTAATAACAAAATGCAATCACCAAATTCAATGCCTACTCACCATCCAATCATATAAAAATATGAAAATGCATACATACGTGCTTCTAATGATTATAAGCCTTTTCTCAAAACCTTGAACAATGATGATTAATAGAGGAAATATGCGGACCAAAATACCATATCAAACACTGGAGAAAGTAAACCTGTTCTGCACAACAGTTCAGGGTACCATACCAATATGATACCATAAACAACATGGTTACATCAATGACAACATATAGACTAATCTTCTCCATTCTTCTAACAATCTCCCCCTTTTTCATTGATGGTAACATGTGCCAAAGATTCCAATTGAAAAAATATCCTCCAATATTTCCCAAAACTCTCCAAATCTCTCCCCCAAAACTCTTGCAAATTTCTCCCCCTTTGACATCAATGGAAAAGGGTGACCAAAAAAATGTAAACATGGTGTCATCCAAAATTGCAAAACAAGTTCCAATTTTTCAAAAGCTTCCAAAATCTTCCATCCATCCATAGTCTTAGAAAAAGCTTTCAAACATTCAACCTTTCAAAAAATTTCTCATCTTGTTCAGTTTCCCTTTTTCTCTTTCTTTTATTTAGCCAAAAAAAAACAATAGAAATTGAACATTCAAGATTCAAGTAAAAATGACACTCTTCACCTGAAACACCTTCTTGTATCTTTCTTTGATAGTTGGATATAACTTCTTCCATTCAAATATAGTAGAATCTATTCTTGTGTGTATGTTTTCCAATAGGGCCAAGAATGTGAAAGAAGATGACTAATCTGTAGATGAGCACTGACTTTCACAATCTTCTGCATTAGAAGTACTCTAGAAAGATGGTCTAATCAGACCTCAACAATCTCCTTAAGGAGCTAGAAGGTTTTCACCATATCATCTCTTTGTCTCTGTACAATGATCAGTTCTTTTTTCAATTCACCAACTCTCAGTCTTTGTCTCCCTTCTTTGTCTTCAAATATATCAAAGTTATTTCCGATGTTGTTCACCTCAAATTCAATTGTTTCAATTCTACTTCTAAAATTGTCAACTGCAACAAGCCACCAAAGACAATATTTGTAGATATCTAACATTTCTTTGATGCATTTATTTGTCTCATTTATATGTTTATCTAACCTCTTCTTAGCTTTAGTACATCTCTTTTCAACCATGGATTCTAATGTGCATCCTTCTGAACCTTCAAGCAACATTCTTTCTTCAAAAAATCAACTAAATTATCTAGTAAGGAATCACAAATAATTGATACATCAATACCTTTTCAAAGTAGATACTTACCTAGAGCATCATCAATCTTGAGTTTGTCAACTAGAGAGGCTGTATTCCATAACTCACCAATTTTATTCATCTTTCCTTTAACTAACATAGACTTGATGTCATCTGGATCAGAGGATTCAGATCCAAGAAGAGATTCTTCTCCTTTTTCCTTCTCTTCTGGAATGACAATGATATCTTTAGTGATAGATTTTCTTTTCTTCGATTCTGAAGGGGAATCACTAATGACAACTTCCAATTATTTTGTTCTAAAGGATGAACCTTCCTCAAATTGACTAGAAATAACTAAACTAGAGCACATATCTTTCTACAAAGATAAGAAAAACTTTATACCAACAAAATTCATATATTTTTGGTAATATTTTCAAGGATTAATCTGAAAAGATCAAACTACTTATTCTCTGTTACCATTTTAAGCACCAGATACACGACAATGGCCGAAGTAGAGCCATCTCAATTTCTGAAATAAATTTTATAGAAAATTTCGTACGCAACATACCTAACGGAAGGATCAATAATAGTATCAATCAAAAATTCTTGAGGATATTTTTCAACTCCTGTCAACTCCTCTACTTCCTTGTATTTTATGGTCTTCTTTCTAGGAAGGTTGCATAACCCAGTGATAGCCTTGATCACTTCTTTCGTAATGAGATAGGATTTATCCAACACAATGATGTCATCCTTGAATTTACTCAAAAGGAAAAATATGAATTATCCATTAGTAATCCAAGGAAATTCTTCCCACAAATTCAAAACTAGGGTTTTTATGTTCTGTAAGTCGCTCGATTCTAACCCTAATTCCATTTTCTTTATCTTGTGACGAATGAATTCATCCAGATCGACTCCCTTTAGCCTCAATAAGATATTTCCACTTGATTATATATTAGAAGGTTCCATTATAGCACTAAAATTCTTCAAATTCAACAAAAAATTCTTCTTTTACCTTCCTTTGTGACTGCGAGAGAGAATCTTTCATCGATTGTTTTCGAATGTCCACAAAGATCTCTCAAAGATGCTCCAAATCACTTTAGAATCACTCCAAGAGAGTTGTAAGTCATTCTTCAAGTTCTTCAAATGCATAGGTGATCAAAATGACTTGCAAAATTTTCTTTATAAATGATTATTTTTCCCTAAATCACATTAATTACAAAAAGTTGATAAAAAATTTCTTCCACTACACTAAGAAACCCTAATTTACTCTACAAAAGAACATTCTCACACTTTTTCTTCTAGTTTATTTTGCATTACCTCTTTTCAACCACTCCTTACAACATATCCATGTGCCAACATCTAACATGTCATATTTCTAGGGGGTTTAAGCAATTTTTTGATAAAGCTCCCCCTAAGACCATGCTCGTTCTAATTCCTAAAGGAATCATTTGTACTAGATGAGGGTACAAACACATCAATAGTCTCTGATTCTTCTCTCTTCTTCTATATCTTTGTCATTTATTGCTTAACCTATTCTTCGTCAATCTTTCACCAGTTCATCATATTTCATCAGAGCAAACTGCTTCCCCTTTTTACTTCTGTACACTTTTGAAATATGTCTCAATGTTTTACAATTGTAGCAGACAAAATTTTTGTTTTGTTTGATTTCCATTTACACCTGATCAATACTGATTTTCTCTATGAACAAACATGTTATAGGTATATAAATAGCCATAAAAATATTGATTCATTCTACCACCATGAAACCTATTCATCATCACTCGACTAATCATTCTTACCTATGATTTGCATTCAGTAGCTTTGTGTCTGATCTTCTTGCATGTATAACATTGTCTGAAGAAGAAACCAAAAAATTAATTCAACTTACTCCTACACTCAGTTGCCTTATGACCAAGTTTATTACATGAAAAATAAACACCATTGAATGATTGGTACCTTTGAGAATTTGGTTTTTTGATAGGTGGTTTCCTTCCTGGATTTTTTTTCAGCTTCCCCTCATCTCGAGTCTTTTGATTATTTACTAGATTTCAGTTCTGCATCTTTTCACCAGCTTCATTACCTAAGCCACCTTTTTATTTAGAAGGTTTTTTTCCTACTATTAATTCATCAAGCTTGGTGGAGCTTATCTTGAAATCATCTTCCCAAAGTTTTTCTTTCTCTAATTCTGCTTTCAGATTCATCACTTCCTATTCAAGCCTTGAGCAAACACCAGACTTGCTTTGTATCACTATTTTCAGAAACTCCTCAACTTTCTTCTTTTCATCCACTTTCATCTTTAGTTTGGTGTTTTCTTCATTTACTTTTTTTAGTTGCTCACTTACTTTTTTATGTCTTTCTTTTAATTTCTTTAATTTCTCTTTCAATTTTTGGATGCATTCATTTGCTTGATCAATATTTTCTTTTAGATCTTTTTTCTCAATTTCAGCCTTGTCAAGATCTTCAAGGGAAATACAAAGCTCTTCTTCATCCATTTGTTCAATCTGCATGATCTCCCTCAAGCTATTAGACTTCTCCAAAAGAACTAGTGCTCTGATACCAATTGTTGAATAATCAAGATACTGAGAAGGGGGGGTGAATCAATATCTTCTAAAACTTATTGAATAAACATCATCAATTACTTTAATGGATATAATACTTGAGAGAAAGATCAAAGAATGAGATCGGATACACATAAACATGATATTTTTATGTGGAAAACTTAATGAGGGAAAAAACATGGTGAGGATTAGATCACTATATATAGTTGTTTCAATACCAGTTACAAAAGCTCGTTGCTTACAAGGACTCACTATCCAAAAATTGAGGCTTGCTACCTACAAAAGTTATAGAAACAAAATGGATTACGACCAAAATATGAACTGATGGAATTACACCACAAGTGCAGATTTAGTTTCTTTGATGCTTGGAGTATTCGCTCACATGACAATAGAATAATCTACACCCTTCTACTCGCACTCTTTGCATATCAATTTCACACACACATATTCACACTTTTTCATCTATAAACCATCTTGTATATATATTTGATATATTCACATGCATCAATTGGGTCATCCTAACTGGATGCAATGCATATTTACAAAAGGATAACTTTTGGATTAATATAAAGCTTCTCCAAAAGTAATTCAACTATGTTTCATGCAATTTTATGTTGGCTAGGACCAAAGCTAGACCACACATATATCCACAATACATGTTAAACTATTAACTGATTATTAGGTCAGCCATGATTAACCTAATAATGAAATTCAATCACCAAATACAATTCCAACTCACCATCCAATCATATGAACATACAAAAATACATACACATGTGCTTTTAGTGATCATAAGCCTTTTCTCAAAACGTTGAACAACGATGATTGCCAAAGGAAATATGCAGACCAAAATACCAAATCAAAAATTAGAGAAAGTAATCCTATTATGTACACCGGTTCAGGGTACCAGACCAATTTGATACCATAAACAACATGGTGACATCAATGAAAACATACATTATAATCTTCTCCATTCTTCCAACATTTATCAGTAATTTTGAAGAATACCTTTGTGTTCCATCACTAGGGTTTCACCTTCAACATGATTCCTCTTCAAATTCATAAGATCTTTTGAATGCCTTCTTCTCTTCTCAGATCTAGATGCAAATTATTTGATTTTGAATGAGATTAGATCATGAAAATGAAGCATAATTAGCTAGATTTCCCTAGCTTGTCCTAATTAATTTACCTTGTCCTTGTTAGGTGAACATATGTTAGAGTTCTTTGTACCTTCACAAAGATTTAAATTCATTCTACAATCCTCCACATATCATATTTTTACTCCAAAAGTTTGAGCTGCAAATTCTAACTTAATGAACAATCATATACTTTAGAAAAACTATTACAAATCAACTTGCATGATATAATATTCAACATCTTATCCTTTCTAAGGAGCTGAAATATTTTGTGGATGGTAGCTCCCCCTGAGCCAATTCTCTATCTCAATCTATCATGAGGTCTTGTGCACAATACACAAGCATAGTGTTATCCTTCATCTTATTATCTTTCCCTTGTTTCTTTCTCCAAAATTTTCTAGTTTCCTTCTTCCTATTCAAGGAATCCTCCATCTTCCTATACTCAGCAGGTAGTTTCATAGAAACACTCTTGCAAAATATTTTTTTATGCATAATTTTATTGCACTTGTAGGAAACAATATTATATTCTAAGGACAAACCATTTCTCCTTACTTTAATTCTACAATCAACAACCTTATGACCAAAATTATTGCATGCATAGTAGTAATGATGAAAGGAACGAGAGATTATAACATCATGTCTTGGAGGAGAAAATGAGTTATTACTTATGAATCATTTATTATTGCCATAGTTATACAATTAATAGATTTATGACCAAACTTATTGTAAGAGTAACAATAACCATGAAAGGTTTAGGAGAACTTGGGAATAGAAACCTGTCTAGGAGGAGATAGTCTTGGACCCCTTCTTCAGATCACTGACCTTGAGGAAATCATCATCCAAATTCTATTTCTCATCTTTGGTCTTCTTAGAGTATTCAACATAGCTCTTTTCTTTTTCCATTTCCAACATGCCTTCAAGGATATTCGTTTTTGAGTTTTGAAATTTTTCAAATCCAAGACCACCCTTAATATTTAGAGGTCTTTAACTATTGATTATCTCATCAAGGATATTGGTGACTTTGTCTATTTGCTCCTTTGATTTCTCCAATTCTTTCCTTAAGAGACAATTTCTTCTTCAAGCTTGGAGCATTCAACTAATTTTTCATTGAGCTTAGTATTTAGAAAATTTGCAACCCTCTTACCTTCTTCAACTTGAACTTTCAAATTGATGATTGTTTCTTTTGATTCTTTGAGTATATTAAGTTATCTATTTTCTTTCCTTGTTGCATCTAGATCTTCTAGTGCTGAAATAAGTTCTCCTTGAAATTCAACCTCACAATATTCTTTATCAAATTTTGGAATGTCTTTATATTTATCATCTTTAGGAGGATTATTATCATTAAGAAGTACTTCAATTCCCATATTTCCCACACCAATATCTGTTGATGTTATTGTGCAGCTTCGGTCTGCACTTCCCATGAAGAAGACAAATCATATATATTAATCTTGAGCTGACCTAAAGCTATTTCTGTTTATTTTATAAAGGCCAAGCTAAATGTAGAGGAACCTATGATGTATAAGTACAAGGTCATTATCCTTGCAAAAGGCAATTCGAATTCAACAAGCAAGTTCGCTATTCCATTAAGAGCAGAAATTCACAATTATCATTAAGAGCATAAATTCACAATTATCATTGAAGAACAAAAATCGCATTTCCTACAGCAGTCCGATCTCAAGGAAGAACAGATTCATTTGTATCTTGTGTATTAAGGAAAAGTGTGAAATCATTGTGACTCTCTATTAGCCATTGTTGGGCTGTGTTGTAAGCAGATTTCTATCACTATGTTATCATATATATAAGAGATCTATTTGCTGGGTTTTTCTCCCTCAAGAGGAGGGTTTTCCCAGGGTATCTTGTTGTGTTCATTGTCTTATGTGTTGCATTTCTATTGAGAAATTTATTATCTAATCTGATCTAAGAAACACTAACATGGTATCAGAGTGGGTGTGAAAAAGATCGTGATCAGATTCAGATCTGTTAGTTTGCAACTCTCATTATCTTTTCTTTTTAGTCTATCTTCTAAATTTCTCAAGATGGTGAACGGTCTGAAAATCGAGGATAGAATCGAAGGGATCTCGAACTACACATCATGGAGATTTAGGTTCATGCTAACTTTGGAAGAGAATGATTTGGCTGAGTTTGTGAAAACAAAAGTTCCCGAACCTAAGGGGGAAGAAGAGAAGCTGCAATGGAGAAAGAAAGACACTAGGGCAAAGAAAGTATTGGTTGATTCCGTCAAGGATCATATTGTACCAATTGTCTTCAAGTTGGATACAGCAAGAGAGATGTTTACAACCTTGGAAGAGATGTACGAAATCAACAACACCAGTCGAGCCCTTGCACTGAAGCAACAACTTCATCATGTGAAAATGGCGAAAGGAGAATCTGTTATTACATACTTCATGAAGATTTCAGAGATAAAAGATCAGCTCTCCACTATTGGTCACATGATTGATGATAAAGAACTGACTATGCTTGCTCTCAATGGTCTTCCGCTTTCATGGGAGGCGTTCATTCAAGGAATCAGTGCAAGATCTGAACTTCCTAAGTTTGATCGATTGAGGATTGACTGCATTCAAGAGGAGTCAAGACTAACTGCAAGAGGAATTGGTCAAAGCTCAAAGAATGAAGAATTACAAGTTCTTGCCTCTCATTCATCAAACAAAGGAAAAGGCTTTAAGAAAGGATTCTTCAAGAGGAATCGAGAAGATGGAAATGATGATGCTCCTACCTTCAAAAGGAAATGAGACATGTCCAAGATTCAATGTTTTCATTGTGATAAGTATGGTCACTTTGCGAGGGTTTGCCCTCAACGACCCAAGCTTCAAGCTACCACTGCAGATGTTGAAGAAGTCGCTCCACAAAAGGACTCCAGTGATTATCTATTTTATTCAGCCTTGTCTAGCAATGTTTCTACTGACTCTAACACTTGGTTGATTGATAGTGGTGCTTCTAGGCACATCACCGGGTTCAGAGGTCACCTTTCAAACTTAATGGAAAGCAACTCCAGTGATCAAGTTGTTATTGGAGATGATGCTAGATATTCTGTAAAAGGGATTGGAAATTCCACTCTTCACTTGGATTCTGGAATTTCTTTGGAGTTGAATGATGTACTGTTCGTACCAGGGATAAAGAGGAACCTTGTTTCAATTTCAGCATTAGAAGACAAGGGTTATCAAGTTGCCTTCTCTAAAGGGAAAGTTCTTATATGGGCAAAGAACTCCAGCTTCAAAACTGCTCAAGTGATTGGAGTTAGACATGAATGTCTCTACACGCTGTGCACTCGTCCTCTTCAAGCACTTGTGCATAACAGTACCAGCATGTGTGATCTTTGGCATCGAAGATTGGCTCACATTCACTTTCGTGCTCTACCTATCATGGAGAAGATGGTCACCGGTCTTCCGAAATTCGATCAAGAACATGAAGGTACATGCAAGGGATGTGCCCTAGGCAAGAACACAAAAGGTACATTTCATTCTAGTGAAAGTAGATCTAAATGTATTCTTGATCTCATTCATTCTGATTTGTGTGGTCCAATGTCTATTGCATCATCTAGTGGTTTCTTGTATTATATTATTTTTATTGATGATTACTCTAGAAAGACTTGGATTTATTTCTTGAGATCTAAAGAATCAGAAGAAGTATTAGAAAGATTCAGAGAATTCAAAGCACAGATTGAAAATCTGTCTGGGAAGAGAATCAAGGTATTGAGATCTGATAATGGTGGAGAATACACCTCTGGCACATTTCGAGACTTTTGTATTGAAGCAGGGATTAAGAGGGAGTTCAGTGTTCCCTATAATCCACAACAAAATGGTATTGTTGAAAGGAAGAATAGGTCTATTGTGGAAGCAGTGAAAGCTATGATCCATGATCAAGACTTACAAATCTCTCTTTGGGCTAAAGCATCAAGAACAGCTGTCTATGTTCAAAATAGGAGTCCCCACAGGATCTTAGAGAATAAAACTCCTGAAGAAGCTTTCTCAGGCGTGAAGCCTGAAGTTAGTCATTTGAGGATCTTTGGTTGTCCAGTCTATATTCATATTCCAAAGGAAAAGAGAACAAAGCTAGAACCTTTTGGGAAGAAAGGAATTCTTGTAGGCTACAGTGAGACATCAAAAGCTTACAGGATATACATTCCTGGACAGAAGTCTATTGAGATTAGTAGAGATGTCACATTTGAGGAAGATGTTGCCTACAGAAGGTCCAAAGGCACTCCTATGGAGATTGATGAAGAAGAACCTCCTCAAGATATGGAAGTTGACCATATTCCAGAGAATCTGAAGGAGGATACAAAACCTAAAGAAGATATTAATCCAGCTGAGCCTTTGGATCCTACTGATGGGCCTCTAGACATTGTGATTGGAAAGAAAAGACCTCTTTGGGCTCGCAGGACAATGCAGGAAGCAGAAAGGTTTGCAGCTCCAAGAGGAGCTTTCAGAGAAAGCAAGAGACCTCACAAGTTCTCTAGTTATGTTGCCTTGATGAGTCAGATTATTGAGTTAGAGCCTTCAAATGTTGAAGAAGCTTCTAGTCAACAAGTATGGAAGGATGCCATGATTGAGGAGTATCAGTCTATACTTAAGAACGATGTTTGGGATATAGTTCCTAGACCCAAAGACAAATCTATGGTGTCTTCTAAATGGCTCTTCAAGATAAAGCATGCAGCTGATGGGAGCATTGAGAAACACAAGGCTAGATTTGTGGCTAGAGGGTTCTCACAAAAAGAGGGAGTTGACTATGAAGAAACTTTTGCTCCTGTGGCTCGTTACACGTCTGTTAGAACCATCATTGCTATTGCTGCATCTAGAGGATGGAAGATTCACCAAATGGATGTAAAGACAACTTTTTTGAATGGCATAATAGAAGAAGAGGTTTACATTGAGCAACCAGAAGGATTTGAGGTGCATGGGAAAGAGTCTCATGTCTACAAGCTGAAGAAGGCCTTGTATGGTCTTAAACAAGCTCCTCATGCTTGGTATGAAAGAATTGATCAGTATCTTTCAAGTCTGGGTTTCTCAAAGAATGATGCAGATTCTAACCTCTACTTCAAAGTAGTAAATGGTGAAGCATTAATTTTGGTTTTATATGTTGATGACTTGATCATTACTGGTGAAGAACATCTAATTCTAAAATGCATGAAGGAATTAGCTTTAGAGTTTGAGATGAAGAATCTAGGTCTTATGCATTACTTTCTTGGCTTAGAAGTTTGGAAAAAGCTAGATGAGATGATTCTAAGTCAAGGCAAGTACACTGTTGACATTCTCAAAAGGTTTGGTATGATTGACTGCAAACCTATGTCTACACCCATGGAAACTAATTTAGATAAGTTGAAAGAAGCTGCAACTAGTTCAGAACCAGTGGATTCAATGATGTATAGATAGTTGATTGGTTCATTGATGTATCTAGTTAACACTAGACTTGATATTTGCTATACAGTGAGTGCACTTAGCCAGTTTATGTGTGAACCAAAGCAAATACATCTTGTAGCAGCTAAACATATTCTGAGATATTTATGTGGCACAATTGGATATGGGTTGAGATATTCTTCAAACGTGGATTTGGAGCTACATGGTTTTACTGATTCTGATTGGGCAGGATGTATTTAAGATCAGAAGAGTACCTCTGGTTGTTGCTTTAGTATGGGGACTGCTATGATCTCCTGGTGTAGCAAGAAACAGTCTTCAGTGGCCTTGAGTACAACTGAAGCAGAGTATATAGCAGCTTGTGTGGTAGCTCGTGAGGCAGTGTGGCTTCGTAAGCTCCTTGCAGGATTGTTTGGACAATCAATGGAGCCTACTATTATACACTGTGATAATCAAAGCTGTGTGAAGC
Organism: Sequoiadendron giganteum; assembly: GCA_007115665.2. Classification (NCBI taxonomy): domain Eukaryota; kingdom Viridiplantae; phylum Streptophyta; class Pinopsida; order Cupressales; family Cupressaceae; genus Sequoiadendron; species Sequoiadendron giganteum. The sequence continues at coordinate 666,026,757 of CM021103.1, read as the reverse complement.
TTTCTGTCAATCCTGTGTTTCATGATAGAACAAAACATGTTGAGATCAAGTACCACTATATTAGAGATATGGTGCAAAGGAAAGCTATACAGTTGAGGTATATCAGCACTGAAGAGCAAACGACAGACATTCTCACCAAGCCTCTCACCAGGATTAAGTTTGTGTACTTCTGAGAGAAACTTGGTATGGTGGAGAATGCAGCCTTGACTGAGAAAGAGTCTCAGTAATCAGTGATCCTTGATTGATAATGCAATTCTCTGCTGAGAGAGAGTTGAGGTGCAAGCCCTTGATAATGCAATTCTCTGCTGAGAGAGAGTTGAGGTGTAAGCCCTTGATAATGCAATTCTCTGCTGAGAGAGAGTTGAGGTGCAAGCCCTTGATAATGCAATTCTCTATTGAGAGAGATTTGAGGTGAAAGCCCTTGTTTCCACCCTTTGGGAGAAGCTATGGTGGATGTCATGTGTGTGACTCCATGAGAGCATCACGTGAGGGAATCCATGATGATTTTTATTTATACCATCTATGGAAGTAGCGATAATGGTTAATATCACATTGAGGTGATATTCTATTTTGTTTTCATTCTAATATGATGTGTCTTGTGCAGATGGAAGTTCATCCCTAGCTGAGAGGGAGTGTTAATGTTATTGTGCAGCTTCGGTCTGCACTTCCCATGAAGAAGACAAATCATATATATTAATCTTGAGCCGACCTAAAGCTATTTCTATTTATTTTATAAAGGCCGACCTAAATGTAGAGGTGCCTATGATGTATAAGTACAAGGTCATTATCCTTGCAAAAGGCAATTCGAATTCAACAAGCAAGTTCGCTATTCCATTAAGAGCAGAAATTCTCAATTATCATTAAGAGCAAAAATTCACAATTATCATTGAAGAACAAAAATCGCATTTGCTACAGCAGTCCGATCTCAAGGAAGAACAGATTCATTTGTGTCTTGTGTATTAAGGAAAAGTGCAAAATCATTGTGACTCTCTATTAGCTATTGTTGGGCTGTGTTGTAAGTAAATTTTTGTCACTGTGTTATCATATATATAAGAGATCTATTTGTTGGGTTTTTCTCCCTCAAGAGGAGGGTTTTCCTAGGGTATCTTGTTGTGTTCATTGTCTTATGTGTTGCATTTCTATTGAGCAATTTATTATCTAATCTGATCATCTAAGAAACACTAACAATATCTACTTGAGCTATTAGGCTATACCACAAAACCTAGCTGTGATACCAATTATGGAACACACTGAAGTATTGAGAGTGGGGGGGTAAAACAATAATTAATTGAATTATGTGAATCCAACAATAACTAATCAAATGAAAACCATGATAAGAAAAAGAACATATAAGCATGCAACCATACTACCAGATTTACCTAACAAACCCTACCAGGGAAAAAAATCGATAAGCTACTTAGATCTACTATCCAAATTGAGCCTCATAAATGAAAAAAAGATTTATAATAAGTTTTATGGGCTAAAAAATAAAGGAAGATGCAACTCACTCAATATTTACAATAAAGAATGAGACTAAAACCTTTGCACATAGATATTGATCTAATTCTGATATTTCTTTGACAAAAGCCAACTACCTCAACTTTATGTTGATCTTTCCAAACTCTGCAATACCATCTTACTTTTGCACAATCATTTCATCAATCTCTAAAACATCAAAATACCCTCAAATGACTATACTTTGTCATCACAACTAACTCCTCTATCTTATGAGTAACATCATTGTTGATCTATCATACTTGAACTGGTCTTCTCCACATTTCATTATCAAAATAGTTTCTATGAATTTCTTTAAAATAATCTTATCAATCATTCACCATACACTCACACACCCTTTCAATACCTTTTATCTTCTATTGATATCTTCTAAAATATTAAAAAAAATTCTCCTTTGTCGGCCAAGATGAAACATATAATATGAGACTTGCAATATCCAAGTATGTTGGCCTCCAAGATCTCTATAGTATGTAGAGATGAAATGCAATAAATTCCAAGAGACAGTTAGGACCTATTTTTCCATAGAACACATCTTAAAACTAGAACACATTTCCACGCACCTAGCGAAATCATCTCAACATGCCAATTCACCCCAGCAAGAACTTAACCTTCTTCATATTAGCCCCAGACCAAAAGTTGTACTAGATAAACAATAATAACATCATGTAGATCATGTCTTAAATACTATATGCCTTGCTAAATAATCCTATACAACCCTTTTTCCAATTCAAACAATTTCATGCTGGCAAAACCACTTGAGCATTGATACTAGTATCCCAAATACACTCAGGCTATAAAAACTTGGTGTAGAACATTGGAAAATATGTGTGTGATAGAGAAAATCATTTGAAACTTGAACTCAACATACCAACAAATCATATGATCTTATCTTTCAACCAAAAAAGTGAAATGAAAAAATCACATTGAAAGGCGGTGGCATCTATTATCTCCCTCAACATTCCTTATCCAATATTAAGACTTTTCTTTACTCATATGACTCTAAAAAATTGTTGTTGTAAAAACTATCACTTGAGACTTGAAACATATGTGTTTCTTTCTTGTATCTAGAAATCCTCCAAACCATAGGATTATATCATTAATAAGTGTAGATAATTTTGGAGCATTCCTTTGACAAATGTTGAATGCAACCATACTCTACAACCATCTTCATTCTACTAGGTATAAAACACATTGTTGTAGGCTTCATGATCTCAAATTTGAACTAGCATACCTGAGATTAGTTGCAAGTAATCTTATCTACCGCAAGTTCATTCAACAAAATATGGTAGAATGCAGTAGAATTTCTTTAACCTATGACACCCTTTGTAACATGAACTTTAGTTAGCCAAATTTCTTTAAACTTTTTGCAACATACTCTACCCAATGCCAAGCCACATGACTTCATAACTTCTATGATATTCATTATCAGCATAACTTATTAATAATATTAATGAAATGCACTTATCTTACATCTAAAATTTATAAGATAAGGTATAACTATGTACACATGATACTTATCTCCTTGTCTTCCATCATCACTACTCCTTGGATTTGTTCCTTTGTCATCACCACTCAGTTGGCACCAATTACAACATATGCAACATATACTTGAATAGACTAGGGAAAGGTTCTTATTAATTAATTTTACTATTTTTTATATTGATAATTATACACAGTTATAATAGTAGCACCTATGTTTTATTGAATTCTACATTATTGGCTACCTATGGAGGTTGAAACACATAAATAGACATTTAACCACTCTTGCAAGATCCATGTAGCTCAAAAAATTCTTCTCTTTATTTTGATAATATATTTTAGAAATAGATCAATAACACAAAGGTTTATAAGCCTTTCTTCTTCTTTTCCATTTGAAATTTCAAAATTAAACAATACTGTATTATTTTTATCATTTAGACATATATTTTTGTTACCTAGATCTATCTTCTTTTTTTCACATGCCTTTCAATACAATTTTGTAATAATATACATGAAATATTATGAGTATCTAAACCTCCATAATAATATATTCTACACATATGATATCGGACCATGTAATTATCTATGCATTAGATATGCATCCTAGCCAATGAGTCCCAAATTATAGGTCTAGGTTTTTTTTTTTATCTTATTTACTATTATTTCATTAGTTTTCTTAAAATATTCTATAGATTTAGTATTTCTATTCATTTCTAATTTCTCTCACTATTTGAAAAAGTTAAACAAATATTAGGAAAATCTATATAATTTCTCCTTTTAAATATAAAATAGTAGCAAACATTTTATTTCAAATAATAAAATTTTCTAAGGTGAAATATAGAGAAAACCATTTAATTTTTAATGTTATTATATTTCTATGTTTAATATTATTTTTATATTAAATGTTGAATGCCTCAAATATAGAATAAGGATCATTCTACTAGCTACAATAATGGTTTTTCTCAAGAATATGGTAGAGGAGGGTACTATAAAATCTCGAGCGGTGGTTGAAATAGAGGAATAAGCTAGAGACCAACCTAGTATTAGTGTATAAATATAGGTCATTATGTTAATGAATCTAGTAGTACAAAGAGAATACAAATTAGATTATTGATTTTATGGTAAAAATTAACATGATGCATTTAGCTTTTCCAAAGAAACACAATTTTATAACAACTTATTGTTACAAAAATAAAGAAATGAATAAATATTAGACCCTAATATGCTAGACAAAGACAAAGTATTAATCAAAATAATAGATAAGGACAAAGAATTATGGGATGAAAACACAAGAATACAAAACATAAAAAATGGTGTGTTACAACCCTCTATGATGGAGGAAAAAATATTAGAAACAAATCATAAATAGAGGAAATTATGATCTACGAAAGAAGTAAAAAATTTAAGAATAAAAAGGATGACCATGTATATAGATATGACCCTAGCTTTCAAGAAGAGACAAAAGAAAATTGTTAGCGTGGTTATAGAAAGATGTATGAAGAGTATTTTTAGTAATAATTTGTGGTTGATGATAAATGATATTCAATGGGCTCTAGGGAATAATTTTAGGTAAAAAAATCATATAAATCATATGAACAAATGAAATTTAATTATTATTTTTTATGGTACTATTGGATGTGGGGGAAGAAAATTAAGTGGTACGAAAATTAATAATGAGTTTCATCAAGATGATATTTCTTGTAGTCTTAGGTCTAACTGTTATTAATGCAATGGTTGGTAGCATGTGGTAGGGAAAAAATTATTTCAACAAAATAGATCATTGTTGGTAGAAACATGTTTTTAATGGGCAAGTGGACTTATTTATTACCACCCACAAGGTTGGGATTGAGGAAAAGTGCAAGGTCTTGATAGAGTAAGCAATGGCTCTCCTAAAATATGTTATAGTTTTCTTGAATTTAGATGGGTTGTGTTGAATTTTCTCACTAGAAGACTAAATGAAAATAGAGAGAAAAGGTGAAAATAGTGGTTTTGGATATTAATGTGAAGATATTGTAATATTTGATGTTCTAAACAAACATGTTTTATAAATAGAAACCTTTATAAACTATGACTCTAATGTTAGATGGCTTTTTTAATTTTCTTTGGTTCTCACAATCATAAGAAGCACTAATACAATCTTTCTCGAAATAAATAAAAATAGAAGTATCCTCCAAGGTTATGTTTTACCAACCATACCCCCCTTTCCCCTCTCCTGATAAAATATTTATTCTTAATATTATCAACATGAAAAACATTTTTTTATAAAAACATTGAATAAAATTTTAGATATTTAGCCGATAGGATCATTGTGTGGACTTTGCCTGAAATTTTGTCAGCCTTGCTAGTTTTTAACCCTTCTGGTGTCTAGCTCTCAATCGGAAAAAAAGGTGGTGGATTTTTTTATTTTTTATATTAAAAATGTTTGGTGTGTCGATAGAGAAGGCCAGCGAAATTAAACATTGATTGGCATCAAAATTAATTGTTCTATGGTTTAGGTGTAGTAGCGATGGTTATAATAACACCTACCATTTAAAACCTCAAAAAACATAGCGAATGTCTGCACAGTTTTCGATAAGGCATTGTTGGGTGTCTTTTGTGGCTTTACTTGCTATCAGAGTTGTGAGTGAGGAGGGTGAGCTTCTCTAAAGGTGCAAGTTTGATCATCCATTGTCGAGCTTTTTTTAAGGTGGTTGGAGGTTATTTTGTATTTTTTCCATGGGGTGATGCTTCAAAAGCAATACAAAAGTCTCATCTCTCATAATTTTTTCTTCGAATTTGCAGTCCTTGGAGAAAGAAGGGAGCTAAGAGAAAGCAAGTGGGAAGAGGTGAATATTGAAAAAACCCTTTGTAGAGTTTCAAAAATAGTTTATGTTATTTTCCATAGGGCATTATTGATTGTTGTTCTATGGCTTTACCAATATTGTTTCATTTATGGTTTTTGTGTTGTCGCGATGGTTGCAAGGCAATATCTATATTGTTTCATTTATGGTTTCCATATAGTGGCAATGGTTGGAAGAAAATAAAATATTTTATGCTATTTTCGACAAGCGGTTTTTTGGAAATAAATTTTTCCGCATGCAAGGTTATTTTGTTTTTATTTTTGCATGGGTTCGTTACTGTGAATTCTTTTGTTTTGTGGGTTTTTTCATCTGGGTCATTGTTGAAACTAATATTATTTCATTTACCTACTATCAGAGCTGTGAGTGAGGAGGGCAAACTTATCTGAAGGTGAAATTTCAATAATCCATTATCGAGCTTTTGTGAAGGTGGTTGGAGGTTATTTTGTGTTTTTTGCATGGGGCAATGGTTACAAAAGCAATACAAAAGTCTTGACTCTCATAATTTTTTCCCTATTTTTGTAGTCATTGGAGAAAGAAGGGAGCTAAGAGAAAGCAAGTGGGAAGGGGTGCATTTGAAGTAAGTGGGAAGAGGTGAATTTGGGAAACCCATAAAAGCAAGTGGGAAGAGGTGCATATTGAAAAAACTCTTTGTAGAGTATTTCAAAAATAATATGTTATTTTACATAGGGCATTGTTGATTGTTGTTTTGTGGCTTTACCAATATTGTTTCATTTATGGTTTCCATGTTGTCACAATGGTTGCAAGGAAATAGCTATACTGTTTCATTTATGGTTTCCATATAATGGCAATGGTTTGAAGGCAATAAAACTGTTTATGCTATTTTTGACAAGGCACTATTTGGAAATAAATCTGTCCACATGCGGGGTTATTTTGTTTTTTTACATGGGTTTGTTACTGTGAATTATTCTATTTTATGAAGTTTTTCATCTTGGTCACTGTTGAAACCAATATTTTTTCATTTATGGCTTCCATTTTGTGGCGATGGTTGCAATGCAATAAAATAGTTAATGTCATACAATTTATGTTGTTTTCCATAAGGCATTGTTGATTGTTGTTTTCTAGCTTTGGCTATATTGTTTCATTTTCAATAATGTATTGTTGAAAAAAGAATTTATCCATGTGCGAGTTTTTTTCTTGCATGGGTTTTTTACTATGAATTCTTCTATTTTGTGGGTTTTTTCATCTGGGTCACTATTGAAACCTATATTGTTTCATTTATGGTTCACATTTTGTGGTGATGGTCGCAACACAATATAATATTAGATATGTTATACAATTGATGTTGTTATCCATAAGGCATTGTTGATTGTTGTTCTCTAGCTTTGGCTATATTGTTTCATTTTTTATAGGGCCTTGTTGGGAAAAAAATTATTCGGGTGCAAGGTTATTTTGTTTTTTTTGCATGGGTTTGTTACTATGAATTTTGGTGTCATCTACGACATTGTTGAAGAAAATATTGTTTCATTTATGGTTTCCATGTGGTGTCGGTGGTTGCAAGGAAATTAAACATTTTATGTTATTTTTTCTAAGGCATTATTTACAAAGATTTGGCTATATTGTTGACTAATGTTCTCTAGCTTTGGCTATATTGCTTCATTTTTGATAAGGTACGATTGAAAAAAGTATTTGTTTGGGTGTAGGGTTATTTTGTTTTTTTTTCATGGGTTTGTTATTGTGAATTCTGCTATCATATACAACACTGTTGAAACCAATATTGTTCATTTATGGTTTCCATGTGGTGCTGATGGTTGTAAGGCAATTAAATAGTTTATATTATTTTCACTAAGGCATTGTTTACAAAGATTTCACTATATTGTTTCATTTTTTATAAGGTAACAAAAGAAGTGTATCTGTTTTTGTTAAACATTATAAGTTATAGTCCATTGTCTTAATATATAAGTAGTTTTCCATGCCTTGAGGTTTTTTAAACCTTTCATTTAAAACTTGTCAAAGTAATAAACTTTTTTATGCTATTTTCCATAAGACATTGTTGATTGTTGTTTTATGGCCTTGAATAAATTATTTGATTTATGGTTTCTATGTAGTGGTGATGGTTGCAAAGTAATAAAATATTTCATGTTCTTCTCGATAAGGCATTGTTGGCTATTTTTGTGTGGCCTATAGAAATAGTTTACACTATTTTCCATAAGGAATTGGTGATTGTTGACCTATTGCTTTAGCAATACTATTTCATTTTTGGTTTTCGTATACTGGCGATGGTTGGAAAGGAATTAAATAGGTCCTTAGTTTATACTTTTTGAAGGATGGTTGTTATTTGTCTAGGCCTCAATAAGGATTTCTTAGAATGATAGGTTGTATATTAAGTGTGAGATAAAACATTGGTCTCACCATTTATTATAGTGGCAGACCAACATACATTGTCCACCAGCGTAATCAATTGTGATATCATTTTTTTTATTACACTTAATATACAGTTTGTCATACATATGAATGTTGTCTGCATCTAATTTCACAAGCATACATATCTGATGTTTTTTATTACACTTACTATACAGGTTGTTGTACATATGAATGTTGTCTACATCTGATTTCACAAACATACATATCTACACATAGGGAAAATAAAATGAAACACAACAAAAGAAGGCCTGCTCTCCATCCTACCATATTGGGTCATGGAGCCTCATAGGCTCTCACCAAACCCTTGAGAAAGAATATACATTGTCCACCACTATGATCAATGGTGAAATTAATGTTTCTTATTGTACTTAATATAGATCCTATCATTCTAAGTTATGCAACCACACGATAATATCAAAGATAGATAGGTGCAACATAACTTTATGAACTCACATGTAGCAACAATATACTCTACACTGAGCCAACACAAGAAGATTAAAAGAACATAAATAAAATGAAAAAATTATGAAATCTCATTTTTTGTGGTTTTCCTTTATTTTGTGCACTTTGGTCAAAATTTTCGTCAGCCTTCCCAGTTTTTAACCATTCCAATGTTTGACTCCCGATTGGAAAAAGGTGGCAGATTTTTTTATTTTTTATATTAAAATCATATGAAATGTCAAAAGAGAAGGCCAACGAAATTAAATGCCTATTGGAATCAACATTAATTGTTGTATGGTTTATGTGTAGTGGTGATGGTTGCAAAGTAATAAAATATTTCATGTTCTTCTCGATAACGCATTGTTGGTTGTTTTTCTATGGCCTGTGGTAACAGTTTGCACTATTTTACATAAGGCATTGGTGATTGTTAATATGTGGCTTTAACAATACTATTTCATTTGTGATTCTCATATATTGGCAATGGTTGGAAAGGAATTATACAAGTCATATGTTTATACTTTTCGAAGGATAGTTTTTATTTGTCTAAGCCTCAATAAGGAAATTTCTTAGAATGACAAGCTATATATTAAGTGTGAGATGATACATTGGTTTCACCATTGATTATAGTCGTAGACTAGCATACATTGTCCAATAGCATAATCAATGGTGATATCAATGTTTCTTATTGTACACTTAATATAATACATGTGGAAAATGCATATACACACATACACACTCACACATACATATAAACATTCAAATTTGCATGCATATATGCATACAAATGCATTATAGACACATATATCTACACACATCTGTATCAAGATGTTGTATGCACTCAGAACATTCAATTGCATTTGTCATCCTGGTTCACAGCTTTGATAGCAGGTAAAGCCACACAACCACACCCAACAATGCCTTATCAAAAAATTCCTAGACTTTTGCTATGTTTTCTGAGGTTTTAAATGGCAGGTGTTATTAAAACCACCCCCACTACATGGAAACCATAAAAAAATTAATGTTGATGCTAGGATGATGAGATTGTATGAAGGTGCAAGTTCAATCATCCATTGTTGAGCTTCTGTGAAGGTGGTTGGAGGTTATTTTGTGTTTTTTGCATGGGGCAATGGTTGCAAAAGCAATACAAAAGTCAAATCTGACAATTTTTCCCCCAAAAATGAAACACAACAAAAGAAGGCTTGATCTCCACCCTACCATATTGGGTCATGGAGCCTCATAGGCTCTCACCAAATCCCTGAACAAGAACATACATTCTCCACCATTGTGATCATTGGTGAAACTCATGTTTCTTATTGCACTTAATATAGAAACAATCAACACCACATGAAAACCATAAATAAAACAATATTGGTTTCAATAGCATCATAGAAGACAACACAATTCACAGTGAATCGACACAAAACGTGAACCATAAATGAAACAATATTGGTTTCAACAGTGACCCAAATGAAGAAACCCACAAAACAAAAGAATTCATCGTAACAAACCCATGCAAAAAAAAAAAAACCCCAAACGCAGACAAATTCTTTTTTAAACAACACCTTATTGAAAAATAAATAATATAGCCAAAGCTAGAGAACAACAATCAACAATGCATTATGGAAAACAACATAAATTGTATAAAACTAACTATTTTATTGCGTTGCAACAATCACCACAAAAGAACGGATACATATGTTTCAATTGATAGTTGCAGTTTTCCTACTCGAGAGCAACATTGTGCATTTATTCTATCTATGTATGTGTGCTTGAAAATAATTTATTGATGCAGGAGCATCTAGTGGTGTAAGGGCAATCCTGCATCACCCAAAAATATCTTTACTTTCATTTAGCTTTTTGTAGATGTTTTTGCATTTCTGGATACCCTTTCCATTGAAGAAGAATTCCCAACTTTCAGAACTTCTTGTCTGCTTTTTTTGCTCAACTGCTATTTTTAGCAGGTGTAAATTTGAAGGTGTGAGGAGGCAGAAATTTAAGGGAAGATTTAGGACAAAAAAATAAGCACTTTGGCGAAAGAATCAGGTCAAGATCATTCCCAGTTTGAAATTTATTCAAGTTTCAGTTTCTTCTTTTTGCCCTATAAAATCTTCAAAGTCAATTTTGAGGTACTTAGAGGCTCCAGATGGGCCTGAAATATTTTTATGATTGAAGATCTAATAGCTAGATTTAAAGTTATGGCTCCCGAAAGTTGGTGCATTTTCATAATGTGCTAATTTTTGAATGTAGTTTAAATTTTGAATTTCAAATTATACTTTTGGGTGCCAAACCATCAAAACTCATAATTAGAATGTTTTTTTTGGCTCCAAACCAAAAAAATGGCTATTTGTAGGCTAGTTTCTGATTTTTGGGTAGTTTTTGGGGAAGAAGATCGCATACTGTGAAAAGAGGAAATTATGTAGTTTCTGTAACTTGCATGTATTGCAGAACTCGAGGATTTGGGATCCTTTGCATGTAAGCATTTCATTATTTTGAATATAATAATATTTACTTGTTTTGTGTGTGATATTTTTTGACTCGGGTTGGCACCCTCATTAGTTATGCAATTGTAGCAATAACAAAGATAGAAATATGCAACATAGCTTTATGAACTCACATGTAGCAGCAATATACTCTACACTCAACCAGAACAAGAAGATTTAAACCATAGAAATCAAATGATATGTTTATCTAAAGTAAGTTTCACACAACATACATATATATCTACATTTAAACTTGTCGTTGCATATCTATTGCTTGTACATACACATACAGGGAAAAAAATCTGCAAATATATGTTTATCTAAAGTAAGCTACACACAACATACATAAATTTAAATTTAATTACATTTATCAAAAAATACAAATAAAGATATATATTTGTGTTATGTGCATCTTTATTTAGATACATATATATGTACACATTTTCTTTTTATTGTATGTGTATTTTGATGCAATAGACCATTTTCTCTTTTGATGACAGCCTATGACGCTCCATGATTCAATATGGTTGGGTGGATAACATGCCTTATTTTTTTGTGTTTCATTTTATCTCCCATATGTTTCCATCTATGCATGTGTGCTTGAAAATAAGTTATGCAATTGTAGCAATATTAAAGATAGACATATGCAACATAACTTTATGAACTCACATGTAGCAGCAATATACTCTACACTCAACTAGGACAAGAAGATTAAAACCACAAAAATCAAAAGATATGTTTATCTAAAGTAAGTTGCATAGAACATACATATATGTCTACATTTAAAATTTTTGTTGCATATCTATTGCATGGATATACACATACAAGAAAAAAAATCTACAAATATATGTTTATCTAAAGTAAGTTGCACACAACATACATAAGTTTAAATGTAACTACATGCATCAAAAAATATAAATGTAGATATATATGTGTGTTGTGTGTATATTCATTTAGATACATATATATGTGCACATTTTATTTTTGTTGTATGTGTATTTCAACGCAATAGACCATTTTCTCTTTTGGTGAGAGCCTACAATGCTCTATGATTCAATATGGTTGGGTGGATAACATGCCTTGTTTTGTTGTGTTTCATTTTATTTCCCGTATGTGAAGATATGTATGTATGTCATAGTAGATGAAAACAAAATTGATACATACTAATCACTATGTTTATTCTTTTGGGACATTCTTGGAATGATAAATTATATTTTAAGTGTTATATGAAACATTGATGTCACCATTGATCAAAACGATGGAAAATGCCTTGTTTAGTTGTGTTTCATTTTATCCCCTATGTGCAGATATGTATGTATGTCATAGTAGATACAAACAACATTGATACATATTGATCCCTATATTTATTCTTTTGGGACATCCTTGGAATGATAAGCTATATTTTAAGTGTTGTATGGAACATTGATGTCACCATTGATCACAATGATGGACAATGTATGTTCTTGGTTGTTTATTTTGCAAGAAAATAGACTGTTTTTGAAATTATCTACAAAGGGTTTTCCAAATGTGCCTCTTCCTACTTGCTTCCTTTCAGCTGCCTTCTTTGTCCAACCACTGTAAAAAGCCAAAAAAATTGTTTTAGAGGAAAAAAATGAGAAAACAGAAGAAGTCACAGTAACAAACCCATACAAAAATAAAATAAAAATGGGTTGCATGCTGGATATGAATATTTTCTATATATAATAATCATTTATGCATCTAATTTCACATATGTAGATATCTGCACATAGGGAAAATAAAATGACTATCAAGAAAAGACAACTTTCTCTCCATCCTGCCATAGTTTGGTGAGAGCCTATGATGCTCCATGACCCAATATGGTTGGGTGGATAGCATGCCTTGTTTTTTTTTGTGTTTCATTTTATTTTTCTATATGTAGATATGCATATATGTCAAAGTCGATGTAAACAACATTCATAAATACTTTTCCCTATGTTTATTCTTTTGGGAAAATAGTTGTTATTTGTTTGAGCCTCAATAGGGAATTCTTGGAGTGATAAACTATATATTAAGTGTTATATGAAATATTGCAACCTTTTTTTTATTATTTTTTTTCCTCATATTGTTAATCTCTCTACAAAAAAATTGAGAGATCTTGTTATGTTTTGAACATATTGACGGTTGTCATTTTATTGGTGTTCTATATTTCCTATATATGTTTTGGCTGGTGCTCTCATGAACCTTTTTTTCTTTAATTGAACATTCAACCCTCATGTTGTTGTGGCATAGAGCTCGTAGATAGCCACCGCATTGAAACTCTCAAAATTTTAAAGAGCATCCCTAGTAATGTCGATGGACTTTGGTTCTCCTCAGGCTGCAGTACAACCCTTGGTCACCAATCCTGTAAGATTGTTCCTTGTTTCCTTTTTGCTGCTAAGAATTGTATTGGTTCTTTGCCATGTGCATGCAACAAACTGTGGATATACTTCATTTGAATTAACGCTCCTTGTATTGTATATTCTAACTAATTTATATTTGAGCTCTTTATGTTTCCTTTTCCTTTTGGTTTTTTGGCCATTTGGGAGTGGCCCATGTGTTAGAAAAAAAAGGGTTGCAATTTTGAGATGTGTCAATATTGCTATGTTCTTCCTTGGTTATATTCAGGGAAAAATATAATATTGTTTTCTTCTTGCTTGAACTTTCCCTCCTTTCATATTCATCTACTATATGAAATTTGGAAGTCACTATGATTGTGTAACCATGTATAATTATCTATGTGTCTGCATATCGGATAACATTAATTGATTCATTTTGTGCTACTTCTTTCCCTTATTTTGCTTCTAGAGTTGTGTCATAGGCTTGAACACCTCATTTCTTTGGCTTAGCTGAGAAAAAATTCCTTGTAGGATTCAAATGTATGACTCGCCTTGACAAGGCATGCGATCTAATCTATTGATGTTGGAGATGTCGTCCCATATCTGATTCTTCACCTGATGTCTTTTAAGAAAATAGATGATGATCAAAGCCCGATTGACCTTTCCAAAGTTTTCCTGTCTTATGGAAACCACATGCAGATAGCCACTTTTCATGCAAGATACAATGACCTTTTGTTTGCAAGGGTGTTGAAAATAGGTTCCATATTTTGCTTGAAAAACTATGTGTGTAGGAAGCTGCAAGAATCAAGGTTGGCTATTATTTTTCACTACTTTCACTTCTTGTTGTATGCTTTCCTTTTTGTGGGAACCACCTTTTTTAATATTTGATCTTGGTCTAGTTCTAGGGTTCTTGTTATATTGTCCCTAGATGTCAAAATGTTAGATTGTCAGTTAATTGGAACACCTAGATATCTATTTAAAGATCAAGAAAAACAAATGATGGGCTCAGAGTCACCTTACCCATCCAAATGAGACTTAAAATTTGGAATTTATACATCTCCAACACAACATAGTGCTCCTTCAAATATCAATCCTATTAAAGGCCTAAATATTCACCAAACCATATGGACAATAAAAGGTTGGGTGACAACTAAAAGGGATATGTACCATTACAATGAACAATGATGTGAGGGACAAGTATTTAGCTTTGACATTATTGATAGTGAGGAAACAAAAATATGAATCACTTACTTTAATGACATAGCATAATTGCATTATGATAGGGTTTAGGTTGGCTACACTTATTGTGTGTCGAAAGGCTCGATCAAACAAGCAGATAAGAAATTTAATAAGTTGAACAACCACATGGAAATTATTTTGGATCAAAACTTGATATTGAAAGGTTGTGATGATGAGACCTTTGTGTCGAAAAAATTATTTAAATTCATCCCAATAAATAAAATTGCAAGCTACAACAATAACAATTTGATTGATATTATTAGGGTTGTGGCGCATGTAGGAAAGGTACCAGCTATTCACCAAAAAGATCAATCTGAAATGATTCGAAGAACTATGAAACTTAATGATTTTCCATCTTGTTGCATTGACATTAATTTGTGGGGCCCAAATTGGGAAGAAAAGGGTGACAAGTTGGAAAGGATGTGCATTCCTATTTCGATTGTCATACTTTCTATTAGAAATGTTCGTGTTGGATATTTTAATGGATCTATTGTGAATACATCCATAGGGATTGTTCTATACATAAATCTTGACATCCTGGAAGCACGTGCCTTGATGCAATTAGGAAATGTTGAGCCACCTACCATTGAGCCCTCTTGGACAATGACTTGAAAGGTTGCTTTGGCTAATGACAGTCACTATTGAATATATCTTAGACCATTGGCTTGCCTTGCTAGAAACTTTACAGGCTACTGTCATGGAAATAGTGAAATATACTAAAACTGATGCATTTTGTTACACTGCAAGTCCCTTGCAAGCCAATGGTAGAAAATGCAAGAAAAAGTGTGAAGAGTCTACCAATAATATGTGGTACTGCCCTAAATTCCAAACAACTATGCATGATTGTGACTTCCAACATTTGTTGTAGCTAAAGATGGAATACCACACATGTGAGATTTGGGCTACTTCTTTTGATAAGGCTGCAACAAGCTTATTACAGATGTTAGAAAAAGAGATTTATATGTTGCAATATGAGTCTTCTGTTGCAATGACTTCTTATTCTATCATCAATGGTGTCATCTACACTTCTTTTGTTTTCATTGTTTTTATTAAAACTCAGACCTATAATTCAAAAACAATGCTTAAAACAACAATAGTTAAAGTTGCAAGAATTAACTTCGAAGCCGAGTGCAAGTTATTGCTCTAATATTTATCTGCAATATCCTCTATCGAGCAAGAGTCTCCAGAGATAATAGTGGTACTACCCTAAATTCTAGACAACTATGTTTGATTGTGACTTCCAATATTTGTTGCAGTTCGGGTTAACTAGACATCTATTTCCTTTTCCTTTTATGGTATACCCATCACATAAAAACACCTTTCATTTTTTATCTTGTTGCTTTGTTACTTGTAGAACTAGTTATATATTAATACAATGCATTGTAACTTATAATGTTTAACAAAAAAAATACACTTCTTTTGTTTTGTACTATTTATGTCACTTATAGTTTTGTTTCACTTTAAGTCTATGTCCCTCATTTTATTTTATGTTGTTTGGTTATAAAATTACGTCGCCCTATTCAACACATGTATCAGCATTTGCAGTTGTTCTTATATATACTTGTGGACATGGTTGTATGCATGTATACATCTACATATGCATATACATAAACATATATGCATGCAATTAATTTTTTTGAGTGCATATAACATCTTGATACGGATGTGTTTAGATATATGTCTATAATGCATTTGTATGTGTATATGAATGCAGATTTGAATTTGTATATGTATGTGTGAGTTTGCATGTACATGTATATGCATTTTCCACATGTATCTATGAGGTCATGTGTTTATCTATATATAGATATGTCCAGTTTTTAATATCAAAACAACTATTTGCTTCTTGTTTATTCCGATTGACACATAATTTTATCTCTCCATAATTATTTTTGGCTATAATGTTCACTCCATTTAATCCATAGTTTTTTTGCATTGGATCATTGCACATGATTCAAATGAAAAATGTAAGAAAAAAAAATTTCATCTCATTTCTCTGGTTTTAATCTTCTTGTGTTGGCTAAGTGTAGAATATTCTCATATATGTGCTTTATAATCTTCTCATGCTGCTTAAATGTTTTCTCTACTGATTTTCAATTTCTATTCATAAAGTCATGTTGCATATGGATATCATAGGGTTCTTAGCTATAATGTTTGCTCCCTTGAACCCATACTTATTTCAATCTCATGCCTATGTTTTTAATCTTCTAATGTTGGTTGAATGTTGAATATATCGGTCTTGTCTCTACATTCATAAAGTTGGTTTTAATCTTCTTATGTTGGCTCGATGTAGAATATTCTCATATATGTGCTTTATACTCTTCTAATGCTACTTAAATTTTCTCTCTAATTCTTTGACATTTTCATTCATAAAGCCATGTTTCATATGGATATCATATGGTTCTCATCTATAATGTTTGTTCCCTTCAACCCATACTTATTTAAATCTCATGAATGCGCTTTTAATATTTTAATGTTGGTTGAATGTTGAATATATTGGTCCCTGCTAACTTTCATTTTTTTAGAGTTTCATAACTTCATTTTTTTTATCATATTTCCTATGTAACATTTAATGATGATTGTCCTCTACCCACTATGGAATACTTTTATGATTTTTCCTGATCTCGGGTTATTTCTTGTATCATTATGAGCATTTATAATTTGTATATTGTATAGTAATCTTTTCAAGTACCAATGATCATTTAAGGCATATGTACCATGCATAGCTATTATTGCAACCATCACCAATATATGGAACCCATACATGAAACAATGTTGTCATGACAAGTTGTGCCAAGTGATGTTTATTTCCTCTGCTTAGGAAACATACATATATATCTACATTTAAACTGATCTATATTTGTTATCACATGTATTGACAATTTTAGGTGTGGATATCTATGTATTTTGTTTGCAAAAACACTTGTCACAGTGGTCACTCACAGTCTTGATAGTAGCTGAAGCTACATAACAACAATCAACAATGCCTTATTGAAAATAACATAAACTATTCAATTGACTTGGTAACTTTAGAATGCTAAATATTATTGTGGTTGTTAGAACTATACGGAAACCATACATGAAACAATGTTTCCATGCCAGCCTATGCCAAGTGATGTTTATTTCCTTTTCTCTCGTGGCGATTTCTCTATTCACAAGTACACCTATGGATATATGTGTGTTGTCTACATATAACTTTAGATGCATATATATGTATATATTTTTCTTTGTAAGTGTATATGTGGACTATTTTATTGCTTTGCAATGATCACAAATACATGGAAATCATAAATGAAATAATATTTTTGAAGCTATTGAACAACAATCAACAATGCATGGGTATCAAATCCTTCCTATATTTATTATTTTCGAAGGATAGTTGTTATTTTTCCAAGCCTCGATAAGGATTTTTTAGAATCATAGGCTATATATTAAGTGTAAGATGAAACATTGGTCTCACCATTGATAAAAGAAATAACAACTGAAAAGGTGCATCTAACTTCAGATACATATATATTGGTATAGATTTTGTTTTGCAATTACATATATATGTATTTCATGCATTGGATGCATATGTAGGAATTTGTTGCTTGGAAATATATACACACAAAAAGTATATGTTTCTTTTTTTGCGTTTCATTTTTCTTTTCCTATATGCAGATATGTATGTATGTGAAATTAGATGTAGACAACATTCATATATACTCCTCCCCATGTTTATTGTTTCAAGGGAAGATGGTTGTTATTTATTTCATCCTCAAATAGGAATTCTTAAAATAATAGGCTTTATATTAAGCATAATAAGAAACACTGGTTTCACCATTCATCATATTGGTGGACAATGCATGTTCTTGCTCAAGGGTTTGGTGAGAGCCTATGAGGCTCCATGACTCAATAGGGTAGGGTGGAGAGCAAGCCTTCTTTTTTTTTGTTTCATTTTACTTTCCCTATGTGCAGATATGCATGTTCGTGAAACTAGATACAAACAACATTCATCCCTATGTGCAAATATGTATGTATGTGAAATCAGATGTAGACAACATTCATATATACTCCTTCCTATGTTTATTCTTTTCATAAAATAGTTACTAATTTTTTTAGGTCTATACTTAAAATTCTCCACAAAAGATTATTTATACTTGGCATGGCTTGGCCTTGTATCAATTCATCCAAAAATTGTCGAAACATTTGACAAAGGAACGGGTACATATGTTTCAATTGATAGTTGCAGTTTTCCTATTCAAGAGTAGCATTGTGCATTTCTTCAAATTGCTCTTGTTAACTAAAACATGTGGTACCTGTTCTTGTGTGAAGTAATTATCTCAGGCTTAGGATTTTCAAGTTGTTTTTGTTAAGAAAAAGGGCTCGAAAAAACAACATCCAAAACATATGTGAAATTAGATGTAGCAAACATTCATATATAGTACTGCATATTATGCATGCAAGGAATGCAACACATATATACATACTTACAAAACAAAATCTATACTGATATATATATTACAACCATTGACATTTATGGTTTACCCTTTTATAACCATTGTAGATTGTGGTTTATGTGATTATGGAGGAAAACCACACACCGCTATCATGTGCTTGTGAGAAGACAAATGATTTGTTGGTTGCATCGCATTATTTATCCCCGCAAGCACATGGCAATGGTGTATGTTTCTCCATTCAACATAACCATTTTCAATGTTAAGGTTGGCTTGGTTTTCTTGTTGTACATATTTACATTTTTTTATTTTTGGTTATTGCTTGTTATATGTGCCCATGTTTGGTGAGAAAATACCTAAATATGCATCCAAGTCATGCAATTCCTCTATATGTACTTGCAAAACAAAATCTATACTGATATATAGGTGTCTAAAGTTAGATGCACCTTTTTAGTTATTATTTCTTTGAGCCTCAAAAAGGATTTATTAAAATGATAGGCTCTCTATTAGGTGTAATAAGGATCATTGGTTTCACCATTGATCACAGTGGTGGACAATATATGTTCTTTCTCGAGGGTTTGGTGAGAGCCCATGAGGCTCCATGACCCAATATGGTAGGGTGGAGAGCAAACCTTCTTTTGGTGTGTTTCATATTATTTTCCCTATGTGCAGTTATGTATGTTTGTGAGATTAGATGCAAATAACATTCATATGTATGATAGCCTATATATTAACTACAATATTAAACATTGATCTCTATATTTATTATAGTGGTAGATAGTATACCTATTGTCTACATGTAATTCCATATACATACATTTCCACACATTTTTTTTGTGTGTATATATCTGAGAAAAAAATCCCTACAAATGCATCCAAGGCATGCAATGCCTATATATGTGCTTGCAAAACAAAATTTACACTGATATATAGGTATCTCAAATTAGATGCACCTTTTTAGTTATTATTTCTTTCAGCCTCAAAAAGGAGTTGTTAGAATGATAGGTTGTATATTAAGTGTAATAAGAAACGTTGGTTTCACCATTGATCAAAGTGGTGGACAATGTATGCTCTTTCTTGGGGATTTGGTGAGAGCCCATGAAGCTCCATGACTGAATATGGTAGGGTGGAGAGTGGGCCTTCTTTTGTTGGGTTTCATTTTATATTTCCTATGTGCAGATGTGTATGTTTGTGAGATTAGATGTAGACAACATTCATATGTATTATAGATTGTATATTAAGTGTAATATTAAACATTGATCTCAGCATTGATTATAGTGCTAGAAAATTTATGTTCTTGCTCGAGGGTTTGTTGAGAGCCCTCAAGGATCCATAACGCAATATGGTAGGGTGGAGATCAAGCCTTCTTTTAGTGTGTTTGATTTTATTTTCCCTATGTCCAGATATATATGTATGTGAAATTAGATGCAGTCAATGTTTATATATAGTATTTCCTATTATGTATGCAAGGAATTCAATGCATATATATATACTTACGAAACAAAATCTATACCGAAATATATGTTTCTCAAGTTAGATACACTTTTTTTCAGTTTTTGTTGGTTGGACATGTCTGTTTTCTTTTCCCTTTTTCCCAATGTTTGTCCCATCAAAACAACTTTTGTTCCTAATCTTGATTCTTTTCTTCTTATATAAGTGGTTATACATTGAGACACCATGCTCTATTTTTTAATATTTGACCAAAAAAGTTTATATGTAGACATCTATATATGTGAAATTAGTTACAAAAAACATTCATATACATCTATATTAAACTTGTTGATACATATATATATATATACACACACATCTTTGCAACTTGTTCTTTCCTTGCTTCCTATCCATCATACCCATATGCACATGTGTTTAGAACTTCTCCTCTGTGTTCTTGTTATACATCATGCTACTAAATAATTGTGATGTTTTGAGTTGGCTTAATCTCTTTATCTATACCATTGTTCTTTAAGTTGATGTTTTCAAGGACTTTATTATTTTCGTCATATTATGGTTGTAGGCTCCTCAACCTTGTTCAAGTTACAGTCATACATCAAGTGTGGAGTGAAATAAGGTAGAAAAATTCCAAAGAAAACAACTCTATTATGTGCAACATAGATACCAGATCTATGTAAGTCGTTGGGCCAAATACTTGCAAAAAAGAGATATTGTTGTTCATCCTTTCTTGGCCCCACTTGATCAAGAGATTGCACCTCAATTGTTATCGAGCTTGTTGGAAACACATGCTAGCTTGTATAGTCTTGCACCCTCCATCCCTTGGGATATTGCACATAACCTTCCCAATGAAGGTCCATCAATAATGGGTGGCTATGGATCTCAAAACAACCTTCCCGGGCATGGCTTGCAATTCGCGTCGTCATCCCATCACCATTTTAACAGTATGTTTGAAGATCATTTTTTTGTTGTAATGTAATCCTTCCATTGGTGCATTGATGCTTTGCTCGATTTGAAAGTTTGTACTATTTGCAAGCAAAGCTATGTTGACATGAAATTGTGAGCATCCAACCTGAATGTTGTTTGTCTATGTTGTGCTTTTGAAAAGGGCATCCATTGATTCAGTTCAATGAACAAGATGGACCTAGGACCACAGCCTCCTATCCTTGCAAAGCTGACTCAGGTTGAAGAAATGCTTATAGCTAGAGTTGCTCCATTTTTTCAAGTGACCCATGCTAGAAGAGGCCAATACAAATATAGTGGCCATACTATAAGCTTCCCTCAATAAATCACGACCATTGCAACTTTGTTGCCACATCACCTACATGATATTGAAGTGGTGATTGTTCGAAGAACTAGCATTTAGGGAACGAACTATAATTGCTATGTTGACAAACGTAATGTCATGGCTACATTAATATAACAAATTGAAAATGATCCATACTATAGTGATGTTGCAATTGATTATGATAGTTTAAATTTGTTGCCTACTACAAGTATTGACATCTCGAATCTTTTGAATGTATAATGAAAGAACCAATACGAAACATAGTTGAACTAGTAACAACTTTGGAAATTATTGTTGATGAGGAAGCTGAGCTTGAGGACTCATCATCATTTATTCCATTATTGCCCAACCCTCCACAAAAATTGTAGGCAATCAAAGATGCTTTGCAGATTAATGACATTAGTCAAGATACTTTGCTTTGGCCTGAGATAAATTCTAACCCTATCAATCAATATAATACAAAAGGGTTATTAAGCATGGCTTTTCTAACATTGTTCCCCACTAGAACAATGATGGCCCTATAGTTTAGAAGCATATAGATCCACTTACATGAATATGCATTGCACTTGATGAGACACTGTGATAATAGATTTGGGAGACATGTCAGATTTAGATATTACCTTTATAATTTAATAATGAGACATCGAAGCTAGCTGTCGGCTTTTTTTTTCATGAAAAAAATTAGAAGAAAGGATCCCAAAGTTTGTGGTTGCATTGCAAAAAATGCTTCAAGATGCACTAGACACCTAGATAGAAAACCAACTCATTCACTTTGGTTCATCTTTGCGAGGAACATGCTCATACTGGGGAAAGTGCTGGCAAGAGCTCATTGCAATGATCCACCAACTTTGGACACCAACTCTTTTTCTCACTCTAAGATCTATAGACAAAAAATGGCCTGATTTGCACAAGGTACTTGATCAATCCTAGTGCTTAGTTGCATGTTCCATACTCCTGAAGATGCTTCATGAAAATTTTTGTCTAGAACCCAGATATAATATCCTTGTACATGCACTTGTGGTTCACCATTTTTCGTGATGAGGTTCTTGAGAGGCTTTTCCATGCAAAGGATTACTAGTATAGGTACGAGTGGAAACACCATGGATCAGAACATGTCCATAGTTTCATGTGGCTTCTAGGTGCCCTAAATATGGACATGCTTGATTGGTCCAACCCAAATGAAGTTCAACATGAAAAAAATTCTTTGATTGCTATGTTTCAACATGGAATCCTCGTTCCCCAGAACAACTAATATCAAGAGTCCACCACTCTTCTCTGGAGGACCCATATTTTCTTGACACTTCGCAAATTTGTTGCATGGACCCAATGATGGATTATGAACAGCTGGTGAACATGGTGTAGAGGCATATCAAATATACTCAATACACATGCCTTAGGAAAAAATGCCAACAATTACAATGTCACTAAAAATCTCCATGGAATGCACAACCATCATCGACATTGGAAATTGACAATGAATCAGACAAATCATATAAACTACCAAGAAATGATGAGATCCTTAATATCCACAACCCTGAGATGCTTGCGATCTGACAAGAAAATATTTATTTCTAGCCAATCTTGTCAAGAAAAATTATGCTAGACTACATTTCCAAATATGCATCTATATTGATATCTTGTAGAGGCTTGCAAAGACAAGTTCATCTAGGGATAAAGCATTTCTTTTCTATCAAAAGTTCATGATGAACTTTGTTGTTGATCGTGACATTGGTGCATAAGAAACATGCCATATGCTGCAAAAGTTGCCCCTTGTCACATCAAGCCAACATTTCCTATCTTTAAGCATGAGTAGGAAAACCTTACACTATTTGAAAACAACTGACAATGGTGAAGAGATTGCAAGTAGTTATATTCATTGTTACATGCAAATACCCACTAAGATGGATGATATATCCCTTATTCAATCTACACAATTGTATACACATCAGAACAATCAGAAAGGTGGTTCTTGGTATTTATGACCACACCCTACTGTGATCATTGTTTACCCACTATTCAAGTCTGCCCCTCCTAAGAATTGTGAACCTTTAAAACTTTTTGTTGGTCAGAATTTTTGCTATACAATCCTTTCTAAAATATTGAAGTAGATATAGGCCTCAACAAAGATAGTATAACACATAACTAAAGGAAATTTCATGTTGTTGGCTATCACCCTTGGCATGTCAATAGAGTTATTACTCTCCCCACTAGTTAGAAAGAAGGTGATAGTGATACCAACAACACCTAGTCTCTACCTCTCACACATGAATACAAATGGTAATTGCTTTCTCGCCTTGGTCTTACAAACAATGTCTTCTTGGATCAGCTGCAACTATTAGGTAGACGAGACTTCAATTTAAGTCACATGTGGGAAAAACATCATGTTCCCTAGAATCTACATAATGTTTTTCTAGACTTCATCTCAACAAGTAAATTGCATACAGCTTAAGATAGTCTTTGCCCACCTACTGCAACTGCACTTTGTCATTAGCTATCTCCTAAGAAAAAGCTTGCTGTAAATATCATTAAACAACACCACCTTGGCCCATCTTCATCATCACCATTGCATATGATTATTCAAGGTACTATAGGTATAGGAAAATTATTTCTTATAGACAACATCTAGAGAGCACTCAATGCATCGCCAAATTAGAGAATGAATCCTTTGCTTACTTTGGCACCAGCAGGGGTGACCGCTTACAATATACATGCCTCTACAATGTATGCAGCTCTTCAGATACCAATTAGAGATACGAGTCCATTGAAAGGAAAGCCATTGACCATATTTCAAGAGGACTTCAAACTTATTAAGTACATCTTAATTGATAAAATGAGCTTCTTGGGACCCAAGTTGTTACTCAAAATAGATAGTCGGTTGCGACAAGCGTCTCCTCCTAGACATATGGAACCATTTGGTGGTGCCTCTATTATACTTGTGGGTGACCTCACACAATTGCTGCATGTTTTGGACAAGCCTATCTATGCTTCTCACTCCACAACCTTGGCTCTTTGGAACACTTTTAATGTTGTTGTCACGCTCAACATAGTCTTCTGCTAACATGGACAATCCGATGCACAACAATAGTTCCGTAGACTCCTTTTGAATATTATAAATAATCAAGCATCTCAAGCTAATTGTAAAACTCTTATGAATCGAACAAACACCACGCATTCAACTCAAAAAAACCAACACTTTGATATAACTATTCACTTATTCCCAACAAATAGCTTGGTCACATTGCACAATAGAAAAATGCTTCAATAGTTTAATGTTCCCATTATAATTAGTATTGCTGAAACTACTTAGCAAAAAACATCTAATTATAGCGATGATGTGAAACTTCAAGTAGAGCTCTTACTTGAAATTGGTGAACAAGTAATGTTAACAAAAAATATTTGGGTGGCAGTTGGCTTGGTTAATGGATCACTCGGTTCTATCAAGTCTATCATATATGTTAGGGGTGCTAAACCACCTCAACCACCTCAAGATGTTGTTGTACACTTCCCAAACTACATTGGCCCAACATGGGATCAAGACAATCCAAAATCCATCCCCATTTCCCTGATCACACGTGGCAGTCGAACACAACTCCCCTTGACAATGGCTTGGGAAATAACAATACATAAATCTCAAGGCTTGACACTAGAGAAAGCTACAATAGATATTGGAACTAAAGAAAGACAAGGACTAACGTTCATAGCTCTTTCCCGTGTAAAATACATTGCAAGAATATGCATAGATTTGTCTTTCTCTATTGATAGATACTCCAAATTATGTGCCAACAAATACAATGCACTCTAAATCAAAGAAGAGGATCACCTCCAAAAACTATGTGCATTGGAAAAAGGATGGAATGCTTGTCTTCTTTTCAATAACAATATCGCTTCTCCCTTCCCTCTTCATCTTAATGCATACAGAATTTCCACCATTTCTAATTTCACTTCCTTGTCATTCCCTCTATAGTGTAGTTGAAACCACTCCCACCAAGCTAGCTAGAGTTTTGCTTCTATGGTGATTACTAAGATAAGTTGTTCAATTCTTGAATTACGCTTCTCCTCTCCTCCAATGAAAAACCTAAATTCCTTCCTCTTCTTTGGTTGACCATATAGAATTTATATTTAATTTTTCTTTGAATTCAATCCTCTTCTTTGGTCAATGATTCCACTGCCAGTGCTCTTGCCTTCAAACCGTTTTTCTTTAACTATATCTGATTGAAACCATTTTAGATTGCAAACATTCTCATATGTAACTACAAATATCTTGATGAAGGGTACTCCCCTTACAATCTAAAACTCACAAAAATAACAGATAATGGCACAAACCAAATGCAAGAAGGAAAGAAAATATTTTCTATTATCACAGAAATGAAAATGAAATTACATCATATTTGCCTTCACATGGGATTTTTGATTACATAAATCTACAAATCTGCAAATCGGAGCCACCATCTACGTTGCCCTCCCTCCCCTTGTATCCCCCCTTTCATATCCTTTGTTTGGAAGGTGTAACCGCCCTAGAATCTTCTGGAAAGTGTAACTTTATCAAGAAGATATTTTGAAATTTTATTAATTATGGCAGTACAACTTCACAGGGCCATAACTTTTGATCCGACCATCGGATTTTCTATTATAATACCTTTTCAAAAAGCTCTCGAGAAATCTTCCACTAAAAAGTGGGGCCTAAAGGCCAACCACTTTCATTTTCCACTAGTTTTTAGGCCCATCCGGAGCCTCTAAGTGCCTCAAAATTGACTCTAAAGATTTTACTAGGATTTTTGAAAATTGAAATTTTAATATCTCTCAAATGACAAATGGTATTGAAGTGATTTATTTTCCATTGGCTTCAATTTACCATTTTGGAGGTCTATGTAAGATTTCATGTCCAACCGTGCATAAATGCAAACTTACTAAAATAATAACCCTACCAAATTTAGCCCTTATTGAAAAGAAACATATTTTTTTGGATGATGAAAGAGGGTATGTGCAGGATCATCATGGAAAAAACAAGGCCTTAAGTGGCAATAACATTCAGAAAATCAGAGATAGGAAACTTGACGTAAAAAATTGAATAAGTTATCTAAATTATTTCAAAAATATGTAAAAATAGAATCCGTAGAAAATTGAATGTAGTTTCTAAACTACTAGGTTTTTTAAAAAAAAAAAAAACTATTTGGTGAAATTTTGAAATTTGAATGCAGTAGCACTTAAATTTCAAGGAAAAAATAAAAAGTAAGTGTCTATCTAACCACCCTAACCACAATAAAATGATAATATTATTTTATAAGATTTTAGATATAAGTAAGGGACTCATGTACGGATGTGATGCCTATTTTTTTGTAATTTTTTTCCAAGTAAATAATTAATTGTGATTTTTTTATTACAAATTTTTAAAAATATAAAAACTCGTATGTCTAACCACCTTAACTTGGTCAAAACTTCATGAAATTCAAATTTTATTTTTTAAATCCTATAGTATGCAAAACATATAATGTGACACATATTTTGGATTCAAAAAATGTGATACCGTTTGAAAGTTATTGATGTTTTTCAATCAACCTATCAATCAAGACTTTAGTCGTAATTGAAATAGAAAATGAATAATAATTATTTATTAAATTCAAAGTAAAGCATAATTGATATTGGTGGAAAGCTGAGAATCTCCTTTAAAAACTCTTTTTATTTCATCAATTTTGGGTAAAAAAAAGTCGTTAGTCACATGGGTCATCATATCACTTAGATATCACCACTTTTTGGCCCATCATGATCCTGCACATAACCAAGATTGCTTTTACACCCTGGATTCTCTTGCATCATATCCACAATGCTAAATAGCTTCGCAATCACATGTTTGGCATGGTGTACGAGCTGCAACTACATTCCATTTATATACAAGGTAAGGCTATATGTCCTTTATTCCATCTCTTATTTCACAACTGCATTTCAAATTCTTTGTGATAAATGATACACTGTATATACTTTTAAAAATGTATAGCACTTTTTTCAACTCAACAAAATTCTCAAGGTACCAAAACAAAATTATATGGGAGTTATAATCATAAAAAACCTACATCTTATTTATTTGATCTTTTCTATTGTAGGTACATTACATATTATTTGTTATAAATTATAGAATTCTTTATATTTCCTAATTTAGATATTGTCTAACAATGACACATGTTCATCACACTAAACTTCATATTTTCCTTTCATTTTTGTAGAACATACTCAAAACAAACAAATTCAATGATAAGAAGAGTAATATAATGGACATAATGATAATGATCATATCATCAAAAAAGAATAGTATACGAGATGCAACTACATTCCATTTATCTAAAAGGTAAGGCTATATGTCCTTTATTCCATATCTTATTTCACAATTGCATTTCAAATTCTGTCATAAATGATACAACTATATATACTCTTAAAAATGTATAGCACTCATTTCATTTCAACAAAATTCTCAGGTATTGAAACAAAATTATATGGGAGTTATAATCATAAACAAAATGCATCCCATTGCGTGCACAAGGTATGCCTACATCTTATTTATTTGATCTCTTATATTGTAGGTGCATTACATATTATTTGTTATAAATTATAGAATTGTTTATATTTCCTAATTTAGATATTGTCTAACAATGACACATGTTCATCACACTAAACTTCACATTTTCCTTTCATTTTTGCAGGACATACTCAAGACAAACAAATTTAGCAATAAGAAGAGTACTATAATGGACATAATGATAATGATCATATCATCAAAAAAGTATCCTACAACCAATGATTGCTAATATGGGTTGTTTATATTCATTTATAACATTGACTATGATTGTTCTCGATTATCATGGAATATTTTTGTGATTTCAAATAGCTTCAAAATATTCTATTGTGCATAGTTGTATTGAAAAACTCAATCCAAATTTATCTTCCCTCAATGGCTATTGTTTGCATTAATTTTATCTATTGACTGTCAATAAACTACTCCTAAATTTTGTAAATTTCCCTTTTATGCACTAACATATTCTCTTATTTATTTGATCTCTTATATTGTAGGTGCATTACATATTATTTGTTATAAATTATAGAACTGTTTATATTTCCTAATTTAGATATTGTCTAACAATGACACATGTTCATCGCACTAAATTTCACATTTTCCTTTCATTTTTGCAGAACATACTCAAGACAAACAAACTCAGTGATAGGAAGAATACTATAATGGACATAATGATAATGATCATATCATCAAAAAAGAAGCCTACAACCAATGATTGCCAATATGGGTTGTTTATATTCATTTATAACATTGACTATGGTTGTTCTCGATTATCATGGAATATTTTTGTGATTTCAAATAGCTTCAAAATATTCTCTTATGTGTAGTTGTATTAAAAAACTCAATTCAAATTTATCTTCTCTCAATGGCTTTTGTTTGCGTTAATTTTATCTATTGGCTGTCAATAAACTGATCCCAAATTCTTTAAATTTCTCTTTTATGCACTACTATATTCTTTCAAAGCACCATTTTCTTGCCTGCATCTTGTTCTATATGGTCACGATAGCAATTGTGCATTCATCTTCAAATCCTATGCTCCCTCCCAGATTGTTGTTAGCATCCCCCTCTTTAATTCCTTCTATGCATGTATAGATCCCTGCCACTTGGACTTCCCCTCCGCTTATTGGCTCATCATTGCATGTCACTACATGTAATTGCTAGTTTATTATTGGGTTTGAGAACTACTTATAAATTAACACTTTAATTTAAGTATGCACATATTTTATTTGATATATATAAATGGTTATCATATATTATTATTGTCATTATAACTAAATCTATTAAAGTAGTTAATATGTAATAATTGTGTGGAGATATATTTCACATTGACAACAAGGAGTTTTATATTATAATCATATATATAGAAATCAAGAATAAGTTAATGTATATTTAAAAAAAATCAAAACATTAAGACTTAACTTCTAAAAGTTTTCCTATAAATATTTAATATTTACTATACCATTTTAGTATAAAAAATTACATAAATATTATAATAAAAATATATTTAAGATATTGTCATTCATGACATGATGTGTTCGTTAAATTATGACATTGTTTGTTGCAAAGACGGATGTCATTGCACCAAAAGATCGAGCTATTAATGCCTGATACAACCGCTAGAGTTAATGAATCCAAGGGAGGCGATCAAGCCATGTCACAAACCCAAGCATTGCATTGCACATCACAAGGAGACCAAGGGCACACACCTTGCAACAATCCCCCCTCAGCGCAAGCGAGGGGTTCGAACCGGTGAACTAGGCTCTGATACCAATTATTGCAAAAACGGTTGTCGTTGCACCAAAAGATTGACCTATTAATGCCTGATACAACTGCTAGAGTTTATGAATCCACGGTAGGCGATTAAGCTATGTCACAAACCCAAGTGCTATGCTACACAGCACAAGGAAACAAAAGGCACACACCTTGCAACATTGTTGTCTTTACTACAAATGTTAAAACCATTGCTAGATCACTAACTTTATAAACTTTGATACTAAAACATATATCAAATAATAATTATGAAAAGATATAATATTCTTATTCTCTCTAGTCAAATCTCATTATAACATTCTTTCATATTTCTCATTCAAAAATGTATTTAAATAGTATTAT
This sequence comes from Sequoiadendron giganteum, assembly GCA_007115665.2. Lineage (NCBI taxonomy): Eukaryota > Viridiplantae > Streptophyta > Pinopsida > Cupressales > Cupressaceae > Sequoiadendron > Sequoiadendron giganteum. The sequence goes on along the minus strand of CM021103.1, from coordinate 665,996,198 downwards.
ATTCCATTTCAATTAAAATTTCAATTTGTGTTTAATTTTCATATCTTTCTCGATGGCTATTTAATTTTAATTTCAAACTAGTTAAAAAAAATTCCAAATGGTGTTTTTTGATAGATAGCAGTCTCTATGTTACAGAATAATGACCTTCACTCAATATAAGAGGTGTACAAACTTGGAGTTAAATATGTAAGGCCGGCATATCCGGAATTTGATACCGATTTAGCCCACTATTAGGACCTCACCGTCTTTTTAATAAGATGAAGTCGGAAAGAAAGAAAACAAAAACTATTCGAACAAAGATAGTACTGAACGGTTAAAGTGATGACATGTGGAATGATCAGAACTTAAAAGTGATTTTCGTTCCCGATTTAGCATATACTGTCTCCCACAATGATCTATTATTTAACCTTCTATCCGACTGCATATGGAAAAGAGAGTTGTTTGTGTCAGGTATTAGATTAAAAAATGGGAGACAATACCCTGAATAGCAGCAACAGTCCTCCATCTGATATTGATCTCAACAAGTACAGAGCATGTGGAGAGCAAACAGAGATAAGAGAACAAGACAGGCTGCTGCCCATAGCAAATGTGTGTTACATCATGCGCAAGATCCTCCCTCCAACGGCCAAGCTCTCTAAGGAGGCCAGAGAGACCATGCAAGAATGTGTCTCAGAGTTCATCAGTTTTGTCACTGCAGAGGCTTCTCACCAGTGTCGAAAGGAGAAAAGGACGACACTCACTGGTGAAGATCTGATATGGGCGATGGCTTCTCTTGGCTTGGATGATTATGCAGCGGTTCTAGAAAATTATCTCCAGCGGTACAGAATAACTAAAGCTGAGATAAAGTCAGTAACAAATCCTGGACTCTTAGATCACTCCTCTACTGATAACAACGAGAGGGGTGCAAGAGGAGACCCACATCAGTACCACTTTCATGTCTGTGGGCATCCAGTGGAGGGATCAAGTAGCCACAACCAGCCGTAGTCTACTGTCAAAGGGGAAGAAGTTCAGGTGGCTATGGCCGTTGCTAAGATATATTATCTATTTAGTTGTATCAGTGTCTTCTTTCTCATGGTAAGTGTCTGCTATACTAAGACATATTATCTATTTAGTTTTATCAGTATGGGTTGTAAACTTTTCGTTTGTAATTGGTTTCTAAATAGACTATCTTATTAGAAAGAAGAAGTTTGTTTCAGACAAGGTAGGGCATAGAAATAGGGTATGATGGAACCTGTATTTTATATTAGCTATGGACCAAATATTAGTTTGTGATTGATAAGCCCTATCTTTGTGATTGCTGAAAGTTTTGGTATGTTAACAACAAAAAGCAATCTCCGTACAAGAGTTAGAATACCTTGTAAGACATTTTATCATTGGTTAATCAGTATATCAAGCTGATAAGCTCGGGGAATCTTGGTGGATAGTACAGTTGCTGAAAAGGCGCCTGTGTTAAATGTTCACCCATTACAAGGACGGCTTGCATAATAATAGGTAAAGCAGCCACAAAGATTAAACCAACCTTTACGTATTCTTCCATTGTCGGTATGGACTTAGTTGCAAGCCACTCTCTAATCTGCATATAGATAAGATTCCAAGTATGTCTTCCACTGTAACAACCAAAAATACTTTCATGAAGCTTTGTTTGTTATTTGGAATATCTGAAGTTTTAACATTCGAACTTGTATCTCTTTCATTCTACTACTTTCTGTTTTATCTTTTATACTTTTTTATTCATAAGACTTTATTAAAGGAGGAAAGCAATGGTGATAGAATGTCTAAGACATATGCAATGCTAACAAATACATTCATACACAATCATTCATCTTATCATTTTTTAAGGTAATTTGTAGTCTTTTTATTAAAAGGGTAAAACAATAGGTTTTTAAGGTGTTTTACAAACTTTTACAAATAATAAAGTATTAAAAAAATATAGCTTATTTGTAGTCAAGGTTGAAATAGATTAACTATCAATAGAAAAGAACCTTAATAGAGTTAAACCTCAACATAAAACACAAGACTACCAAAAGAAATATTATAGCTCTTTGAGTGTGTTAGCAACTTCTAAATCTTGTGTGTGGAAACTATAATATATGTCTTTAGGGTCTTGGGTCTTCCTATTCCCTTCCTTTCCTTCCTTTTCACGTTTCGAGTCCTAGTACTAGGGCCAGTAACCACATTGCTCTTCTTCCCCTCATTAATACTAGTACTCTTCTTTCTCAACTTTTCATGGATATTTTATTCTCTACATCGACCATTCTATACCTATTGAACTTTTCTTTAATTATTTTAATCTCTTACTCCATAATAGTAATCCTTGCCTCTTGATTATCCCACACTTTTGTAATATCCTCCACAAAGATGGTGAGCTTATCCTTTTTCTCAAGTATCTCTTTTGATAGCTTGTTAACATAAGGGACTACCGCCCAATCCTAGAACATTTTACTCTCTTCACCTAATTTTAGTATTTTTATCTTTCATTAAGGTTTCCATCTTAGTGATCAACATATTGATTTCAATATTAAACCATTTGATAAATTTATTCTGCAAAAAAAAAGTCTATTGTATGAAATTACCTTTATCAAGAATGAAGAATAGGGATGGGGGATACTAGGTTTATCAAGTATTTGGTAGCAAGGGTTAAATTCATAAAAGGTAACATGTATGATTGGTTAGAGGAATGCTTTGGCTTTCCTCTCCCTAGAATGTGAGGGATGCCATCCCTTTTCTATGGGGTAGAGGGTTTTTTCCATCATCCAAATAATCTTTTGTTTTCCTCTTATTACCCCTATTAGTTTTCTTACTAGTGTCTACTCATGGTGTTAAGGGACCATTGTAATCTCAACTTTGAATCAAAGAGAAAACCAATTTTGTTATATATGTTGGCAAAACAAGGATAGACAACTGAGAGGTGGGCGGTGAATCAGTTGTTACAGAATTTAAAACTTATTTAACCTTATCTACCTTTAATCTCAGATCTGATAATTAACAGTGAAAGTATGAATCAACAACACATCAAAAACACACACAACACCAATATTTTTTGCATGGAAACCCTATTAGAGGAAAAACCATGGTGGAGGCTAATCCATAATTTATAACCTATTAAAAGTATAAGAGAAATGAATAAGGAATGGACATGCATTCAGACACACTTCCTAGATCTCACTACTCAAAAGGTAAGGCTCATTGCAGGTTACATAAAAATTTCAGATTAAATCCATCTGATGAGGTTGAACTGAGAAATTAGCTTCTTCAAAAGCCTGATGACAATTATGATTAGGCACAAAAACACTTCTTCACACTCTGCTCTATAATTGAATGATCTGATCTTTATTCACACATATCTCATACACACTTTGCATGCATACCTCTCAAATGAAGAAAGCAATCACTCTTATATATCTGCTTCATGAAATTGCATCAACAACTTTTTCAGCCAAAATTAAAGAATAGATGAATACAAACTGTGGCCCAATTCATGAACAAATCTCAATGCACACCAACTGAAGTTGGTCACAACATAATGAAGACCTAAAACAACATCCTTGAATATGCCAAGCATTCAAAAATTAATCCATGAGGATCTGTAAAACACTACAACCACCATGTAGGCCAAGAACATGAAAACTTGAACATGGAAAGGAAAAATCTTTGATCACAAACACATCGATCAATGCTGACGTACAACAATGATAGAGTATGATCTAGAAACATCAACAAACATCACATGAGCATACAAAACAATTCAAATTTCTAGAATTGCACTCTCTTCTTCCAGAAACACTAGCAATAGTAACAAAATAACTATAGGAACATAGAAACTCATAACTTGCTCCAATCTTGATGCGCACTTCTAAAACTTTGAGAGGATATACTAGATAGGCTCAACAAAAAAACCCTTTAATGAGCGAATTTTGAATACCAACGTATTGAACTTTCCACCACACTGAGTTTCACAGATTCACAAACTACCTTCAACATATTTATTATAATTTTATCAATATCCTCGACATATACAACCTTCAAGACATTAATTCTAATAGTGTTGACATCAATGACAACCACATCATCCAACACTATCTACTATTCATATTTCCTATATATTCAACAATAGAGACAAAATAATCCACCACCCTCATTATGAAAAGAATGAATAACAATGAGATTTAGCTTGTTAACATGACTAACAATCAAAACAATTAACCCTTTATGAATGGGAAAAAATACACAAGACTTTTAATATTCCTTTAAGGACATGTCCATGGAAGAAAATAGAGAAAAGGTAAAATAAATGAGCCTATCCCTTCTAGAATGGTTGAGGAGAACAAGATGGCATGAATAAATACACTTGAAATGACCTTTGAATGTAACATATTACATAATGCACATGGTTATATAATCTCATGCTTTCTTGAGGGATCTTTTAGAATATCCCACATGTATTTGGGCTCTTTGATCTTGTTTAACAAATCTACCATAGCTTCTTCTCTCATTCTCTTTTTTTTTTGTAGACTTTAACTCCCTCTATTGAATGACTAGATGTCTAGGCCACTAGTTCTTTTGAAACCAAAAATTCCAACCCCTTAGCCACCACCTCTCTATTATCCCAATAAAATTAAATTTATAGTAGGAGACAAGTAGTCTTAAAACACATATACCTTCAATTAAAAAAAAATTCATGAATATTTATTTGAATTTTTTTAAATTCATAAGAGTATTCTATGTGAGACGAATATAAATTCCTCATGAGGAGACACATTACAGAGGACCTAAAATAATGACTTTGAATTCCACATTAGATATCTCTATGGAGATTTGAACTTGGGTCTTAATAATGATAATCCAAACATTTGAACTAATTATGCTCAACCCATTGGACATTATTTTAATTACATAAATTTTTATATAATATTTATAAGCTTAAAATATTAATAATTATTCTTTATTAACTTAATTTATCAAAAAATTGATTCTTAATATCATTATCCTCAATAAATATTTGTGATAATTTAAAGTTTCAATTTGAAATTTATTTGATAATATTTTTTATGAATAAATGGAATGTAAAATTGGAAAAACTATATTCAAAAATGTTACAAATTAAAGGTCATCAAATATAAACAAGTATATAGGAGTACAATAAAATCAACTAAAGCACCAAATAAAATAAAAGAGACTTGTATACTTAGAAAAACAACTTGTACCAACAGTGAGTAGATGAATTTAGGTCATTTATTTTGGTCATTTATCTAATGTACATGAGGTATTTGAACCTTGGTCATGTGATGATGCCAAGGGAAATTTTAAATGGGGGGAAGCATTGAAAATGGAATTTATGGCTTTGATTTAGAGTTATTTGAGTTATTTTAAATGATTAAACCTTTTTTTTTTATAAATTAAAGTATAAGGCTAAAAATAAATAATATGGTTCTTTGGAAAAGAAAAAAATTAAGATTGTTGTGAAAGGATATATACAATATGAAGGGTTTTATTATGAAAATAAATTTTATCATTCAATTATAATAGTTGTGCCTTACCTACAACAAAGCTTTAGTGTCTACAAATTAAGCTTACAAGAAAAATAGAAAATAAAAATAAAATATATGAAGTATCTCATTTAATATAGGTGATTAAATAGATATTTTTTACTAGGGCTATGTACACCTAACTAGCATAGTAGTAATGGAGTAATGTCTAATCAATATAAAAATATATGCATTAATAGCTTGATAAAATAACTAATTAAATTAAATAATTCCAATTGAAAAATGAAATAAACACACACATATTATAGATGAAATTACACTATACTCTACTGTTATGGACACATTTATTTCTATTTGAATAGACATATTAATGAGTACTAATTTCTTAACTAGTTCTCTTATTTTAGAGAGATCTTGAAATACCTTTTTTATGACATCTCATTATATTTTTCGTAACTTAATTTTTAGATAATTATTATTTTTTAATTGCATTAAGTATATCCATTTTAACTAAAACTCATTACATTCTATTGTGTCTCTAACGTTTTTGGATTTAACAATAGCATCTTTACTATTCAACATACATGTTAAGGATCTGAAATGTATCTTTAGAGGGGCATTTTTTTTGCGTCCACAACACATCCAAATTATTTGACTTGGGGTCCCTCAGGTTAATTTATGTTTACCTTTTCTTCCTAATTATAATCTTGGTTGTTAAATTATTTTCATGGACATATAGCTACCATTCTATATTTTTGGTCATTTGTGAAGTCATCGGATTTTTTCATATTCATTTGTGTATTTTAATTTTTTATTAGGGATCGAGATGCTTTGGTTGTACTTTACATTCATATACATAGTGATGTCAAAATAGTTATAATTTTTTATGTTTGTCTTTAGCCTTTTATGTTTCTATGAGTAAGAAATTACTTTTTATTATGAAAATCTCATGATTTACATAGGATTGTTAATGGCTTTCAATAATAGTAATTTAATTAATTTTTTCTATATAAATTCTTCATTAAATTGGTTAAGTGGTTAATTGTACTTATGTCTTAGCTTATTTTTTTTAATCCTTGAGAGTCTTAAAGTTATAACTTTTATGTTTGGTTATTAAACTTTCCTTTACTGATTGAGGTTTAACTCTACTTTCATTTTATTTTATTCATAGATTTTATAATAGTTATTTTCTTCAACCAATGAATTTTATAAAATGTATAATAACTTAGTCTAAGACACATTTCATCATTTAGTTGCCATCTCTACATAGATCTAAGATCATTTTTAACTAGGAGGTAGATGTGAACATTCATCAATGCATGCACTAATTCTTTTTTTCTTACATTAGGTTTAAATTTTAATTGCACTTCATTTGGACTGCTTTATATGTTTTTCAATATGTAGTCCTTTGTTGGACATTATGGGCTCCCATTGTATGCACTTTTTATTATGTAAACATATTAAAATTAAGTGCCACTATATTTCACATGATTTTTGGGATCTTGCACATCACTTTGTGCCTTCTTGTACTCACACTATGCTATAAAGTATCATCGGGGTTTGATGTTTTTCCTTTGTTTTTCTTCACACTTTTGTCAAGTGAGTGCCTCTTCCACAACAACAGCCTCACATGTATATGCCTTTTGTTTGCACAACCTTTATATGTGTTAGTACTTTCATGTTTTCACGTTCATATGTTCTTGATTCTTTTTCATAGAATTTTTTTGGGCATATAGTTTCAGTGTACCTGTCACGCCTCTCCCTTGTCAGCATTATAGGGGGTTTCTATTGTTGGTGCTAATGGTTCTTTGGGTTCACATTGGAGTGAGCTATGTATACAATATTTTTTTCGATGCACTTTTGGATGCAACACAAATTAGTGGTTGGTTACTTACATTTCGCTTAGATGGATCACATACCATATGGACACTCTTGCATTCCTATTTTTGGAGGCAACCTTCCATTTTTACTTGATCAGTTCTTTAAACTTTTGGCACTTGTTCCATCAATATCTTCAAGTTCAAGTTTTTTTCATTTGTTTTCCATCTATTTAGAGTTGTTTCATTAGGGACACTCATATAGATTCTTATCTTCTTGATCCTAATCATCATCTATTTCAATGAAGGATCTTGTTTCGACATTACAACATTCATGCTTCAATGGTGGTTGTTTTTGTTCATCCTTTGTTCCTATCTTTTGGAACAACTTTAAGTTGGAGGTTTCTTCATCCTTCACTCTTGTTTGGAGGCTCTTTAGTCCTTCATTTTGTTTTCATCTCTTTTTATAGTGGAGATTTTCCCATGATATTTTCTCTATTTCTCTACATTATAGAGATCTTTTATTTGTACATGGGTGCCTTACATGGTCTTATTTGTTGGGACCCATCATGCATTTTATTTTTAGGGTATTTAGCTACTTCCTATGTTCATCTTAAGGAGGGGTGTTAGAGTTATCATGCATTAGCTAATAATTGATTATTAGTATAATTTATTCTCATGCACTTAAGCTAAATTTAATATTTTTTTATTCAATTAACAAAGTTCTTTTCTATTAACTGAAGTGAGCACCATTTAGGTTTTATCTCCTATAAAGCACTCAATCCTCATTGTAATTATCTCTCAATATTTCATATCTTCTTGAGAGTCTCTTTCTTTTGTATCTTTTTCTTGTTGAGGAATATTGCATATATGCCATCTTTGTTGCCTCTGTGTAACCTAAACCTGCAAAATGTCAAAAAACAACAAACATGAAAGAAACAGACCCATTTGTGGGTCCTATCGAAAGTGCCATAAATGTGTGGAAGTTTTTTTCCCTATCCTAAGATGCAAGACAAAATTAAATTCAAAAATTAAAACACTAACAAACACTCAAGATTGGCCTAAGATGAATTCAAACAAAATACCAAGAAAAATAGAACCTTTTACCTTGCTTGAATTGATGAGCTTGGTTGGCCCTTTTTGATACTTGATTGTGTGCTCCTTCAATGAAAAATGACACAAAAATGGATGCAAAATGGAGTAGAGGTGATGAGCGATGCAATGATGCAAATGGGTACTGTGGCAAGTGTGGTAGATGGATGCAAATGGAAACTTGAAGATTGTAACAATGGATTATGCAAGTGCCTGAGAGTGCTAAGAGTGATAAGTTGAGTTTCTTGAATTCTTGAATCCAAAATGAATGTGTTGTGTGTGAATGAATGAAAATGAAACCAAATCTTCCATTTTAAGGGAAGAGTCTGTAGAGAATTCAATGGATAGGATTTAGCCAACATGGGAAAGATGGAGGGTTGTGGTGAGTTCGGGACTCACAAGCCCTCACATCTTGTCATGTGGAAGATGAGTTGTGAAAAGGACAAGTGATGTGGAAAGAGGACATTTGAGGTGGAGAGAAGACATGTGAGGTGGAGGTACTTGCAAGTACCTTGGGATTAGGGGAGTATTTCCTCAAAGAGGAAGTCCTTGTCCCCATATGAATTTGATGGTGACAAGTGAGGAATTTTAGAAAGTGCCCTTTTATCATCATGGGGATAAGAGAAGTTGTTGGGGGAATAAATGTGAATTTTAAACTCACATGATTGGGGAGTACCTTGGGGATAAGACAAGGTCCTCCTAAATGTGGTCCTTGTCCCATGTGACTGATGTGACCTATGAGGGGATTTAGAATTTCCAAACAACCTTCATGGGGAAAAGAGATGCATTAGATGAATAAATGTGAATTTTAAATTCACATGGGGAAGAGGTCAATGCCTAATAAAGAAAGTAATTATAAAAGGTTGACTTGGAGGACATACCAGAAATGGTAGGTGACTAGATTAAGTTCATGCAAACATGTGATTAGGAAGATTAATGAAGGATTAAAGACAAGTGGCCAAATATGGAGGATGTGACACTAATCCTGATTAAGGATGTGCACATCCTAATCATGGATTAACTAAACTAATCCAGATTAGAAGAAGATTATTGAGGATGTGACAAGGAGAGAGAAAATAGATAATTTAAAATTGATTTAAACTCAAAAAGGTAAATGACTAAATTAGATAAATTGATATATTTATTAAATTTAGAGAAGAAATTATTAAAGATAAAGTATTTAATTTTTAAATTAAATACTTTAGAAACCTTAGAGGAAGGAGAAATATTAATCAAATAAGTTATTTAATTAATATTGATGAAATAGATAAATAAAGGATATAGATTTGACCATATGGGAATGGTCAAATTTCTATGTCTATAGAAGGAGGCTAAATCTTGCCATAATTTGAATTTAAATCCTGAAAAATGACTCAAGGAGGACTAAGACACCCTAGGTGGCATCCTAGTCCCAAGTGATGGAACTTGGGGCACAGACACCAAAAAGGGGCCAAATTAAGATGCCTCAAAATCAGAGTCCCGAAACCTCAGGGGGACAAAGATGTGCTAAGTTGTGTTTTAGTCTCAACCAAGAAATTAGGGACACACCAATCAAAATCATTGGGATATCATTTATGCATTGGAGAAGTTAAGGATTAGCCAAAAAAAGATGCCATTCATAGGGCTTGTGGACACAAAATAGGACCAATTAAGCCATAAAGAAGGATAAATAGAGCAAGGCAGACCCAAACAAGTGTGAAAATGCAAGGGTATACATTTCACTACACTACATTTAGCCCCCACTTTAGTGAGAGGATGCAATTGCTTCAAAATCACACTAAAGTAGCCAGCCACACAATCAAGAGGGGTTCAAATGTACAAATTTTAGTAAGATAGGATGGCAATAATCAAGAGGGTGGCCAAGCCCCCAAGATCAAGATCCTATGGTAGACCAACATAGGCACAAAGGAACATGATTTTGGATGATATATGAAGCCAAAATAAGATCACAAACATACACCATCAAAGATAGGAAAAATGCAAAAGGAAAAGAACTGTAATTGATCAAGATTTGAATGGTCATCCAACTTGGTGGACCAAGTCTAGGCTTGAAGAGGGTTTAAAAGTGGAACACACTGTCCACTATGCAAAGAAAACACATGTTCACAAGGGCTAGTGAGCTAGTTGTCCACTAGGTGAGCCCCTAGAGACCATATCAAAGCCATACCTCCATGAATTTAATAAGGTACAAAAATGCATGCTCACATGAGCTAGTGAAGCTAGTTGTTCACTAGGTGAGCCCTAGGGGACCATATCAGGGTATGTGTAGGATCATCATGGAAAAAATAGGCCCTTAAGTGGCGATGAAAATTCAGAAAATCAGAGTTAGGAAACCTGACGTAAAAATTTAAATAAGTAATCTATATTATTTAAAAAATATGTAAGAATAGAATCTATAGAAAATTGAATGTAGTTTCTAAACTACTAGGTTTTTTTTTTTTTAAGTCTATATGGTGAAAACATGAAATTTCAATGCAATAGTACTTAAAGTTCAGGGAAAAATTAGAAGTAAGTGTCTGTCTGACCACCCTAACCACAATAAAATGATAATATTTTTTTATAAGATTTTAGATATAAGTAGAGAACTCATGTCCTGATGTGACGCATATTTTTTTGTAATTTTTTATTACAACTTTTAAAAAATATAAAAACTCATATGTCTTACCACCTTAACTTGGTCAAAACTTCATAAAATTCATTTTTTTATATACTATAGTATGCAAAGCATAGAATGTGACACATGTTTCAGATTCAAAAAATGTGATACCATTTGAAAGCTATAGATTTTTTTCATTCAACTTATCAATCAGGACTTTAGTCGTAATTCAAATAGAAAATGAATAATAATAATTTATTATATTCAAAGTAAAGCATAATTTATATTAGTGGAAAGTTGAGAATCTCTTTTAAAAACCCTTTTCATTTCATCAATTTTGGGTTAAAAAATTCATCAGCCACATGGGCCATCATATGACTTACATATCACCACTTTTTGGCCCATCATGATCCTACACATACCCATAAAATCCATACCTCCATGACTTTAATAAGGTACAAAAATGCATGCTCACACAGGCTAGTGAAGCTAAGTATTCACTAGGTGAGCCCCATTAGACCATATCAAAGTCATGCCTCAATGACTTTATTAAGGTATAAAAATGCATCAATTGTAACATGGGCTAGTTAAGCTAGTTGTTTAGTAGGTGAACCCCAAGTAGTCCATATCAAAGCCATACCTCCATGAATTTAATAAAGAAAAAAGGATAAAATGCAATGCAACAAGAAATAGAGATGTTCGAAGGGATTTTGTTTAGTTCATGTGAGGTCTTACTCTTAGGGGACATCATTCCTAATGTCTCCAAGAGATGACCAGTCAAAGGATAAAAGATTCACCAATTAGGGGATGCATTACTTCACATCATCACTAAGGGGAATATAATATGCTAAGATAGGTCACACTCTTAAAGGAAATTACTCCCAATGTCAACACAAAGAGGAAAATGAATCATATAAAGTAAGAAAAATGCATCAAGGAACATGAAAAAGGAAAAAATAAATCAAAATAATGCCAATGTATGCCCCCACTTTAAAGAAATTTCTAAAACCATAATGTGAGAAATTAATTTAAATTAGACAAAAGATGAAAAGGAAAAGAGGGTTCTCCCCCAGAAGCACATAAGGGATCTATGGATTCGGGGTCAGTATTTGTCTTTGTTGCAATAATATTAGAGAGCTTAGAACTATCATCATTCCTCAAATACACACAAAACTAGAAGAATGATAAAAAGAGAGTGAAAAAAAAGAAAATCCTTTAGGGTCAACATGGAGATACATAGGGTGTCTTGATGCCTTGTATCATCCTGAAAAGGAAAACACAAGAAAAAAGTGAAAGAATAAGAAAAATATTTTGGGTCAACATGGAAGAGACATAGGGTGTCTCCACACCTTGCATCATCCCTGAAAGAAAAAAAATAAGACAAAAATGAATTTAGATAAATGAAAAGGAAATATCTTACAAAATAGAGAAGAATGAAGGTACAAATAGAGGAATACAAAAAGAGAGAAATATCAAACAAAACATCACGGGGGGTCACAATATGCACATGCAAGCGAAAGAGAAAAGAAAATGAAAGAAAAAAGAAAAGATAAAAGAGTACTAAGGTACATGCAAATCAACCATCTAGCAGGTCATCTACATCCCAGTCTTGTTAAATATATACAAAATGAAAATTACTAGTGAGAGGGATCGCATCAAGTGTTGTACTAGAATAATCACCAAGTTCAACACATGATGAATCACTTGGTTTAGGAGGATCATCATGGTTGTTATCATTTAAGCTCACAGAAGAGGAAAATAAAAAATTTAACTCATTAGGTACTTCCTCATTGATTTTAATTGTTTCCTCATCATCATCGAAGTTAACCACAATAGGAGGATGAATGATGATATCCATAGAAGGTTCTGGTCCTTGTGTTGAATTTACAGCCTCTGGTAAGAGAGTAGGCTCATCGTTTATTGCTTCTATCAAATTTGGATTTTGATTTTTAATGTTTTTCTTGTCATTCATCTTTAGAGCAATAGCATGATGCCTACACCTACGCTCTCAAGCACTGTGGTTTCTTTTATTACGATTTTAAAATTATGTTTGTGTAGGATCAGGTTGATCAAACATAGGTTACTTTTCTTCTTGTGAGTGAAGAACGAAATAAACCATGGAAGGTTGTTCAACCACATTCTCTTTGTCTTTATAAATTCTCTTATGAGGCAGATTAGGACTTGTTTGGTTTTCTCTAGATCTCTTATAGGAAATAGGTAAGGATTTATTCATGGATGGGTCTTGGTTTGTTGGGAAGGCTTTAGGCTCAACATTGTTTTTTTAAAGTGGTGGAGATTCAAGCATGGGTGGAGGTTTGATCATGGGTGGAGGAAAATTTTCAAGGGATAGTTTGGTTATGCATTTTTCTTTGAAGTTTTGGTAGGATAGGAAAAGGGAGTCTTCACATTGTCTTATAGATTCCATAGGTTCATACCAAAAAAAATCTAAGGAGAAATTTCCATGGGAAGATGGGGGTCTAAATCCACTATGGTTTATAGTGAATATTTCATTTCCCACTGGAAAAATTTAAGCGCTTATGGAAAATGGATGGGACCAAATTCATGGAGTGAAGCCATTTGTAGTCTAAGTTTACATAAAATTGGTTTGAGTTAGAGATAATAGAGAATGATACATTTGATTTCTTTGGTCCTACTTGTAAAGGGAGTGTGATCGAGCCCAACGTAGCACAAGCAAAACCATAATGCGTTTTAATCCATGGTTTTGGTTTATCATATCTATCTTGAGTGATTTCACGCACATATAAGAGTTATTTTGTGATCGCATTCTCTCCACAGATGAGATCAATTAAAATCCCAGGAGTGGGCTTATTATTAATTCTATCGACTATGTAAAGAGGACCATTAGGTGCATGTTTAATTGTTTCTTTTGAAGAGAAAGTAACATGTCAATGGTTTGTTGTTTATGAGGCTCTATGTCAATCACTCCTATCATTGTATCAATAGGAATTTTTTCATTAGTATCCATAGGACTTTATTCATCATCATACATAGGAATTTTTTCATGATTGCTCATATTTTCATCATTTGTGTCAACATTCATCATATTAGGCTTAGTTTCACTAGCCTTATCAAATGAAATATTATAGTTAGGTATGGGATTAGTAAATATTTTAAATTTTTTGTTGGGAGGAGCTATGAAATTATTACATTTGTCATTCACACCTTAAATTAGGATATGATTAGAATCAATGAGGTCTTACACAAGATGTTTAAGATGCTTGCAATGTTTTGTATCATGTCCTTTTTGTTGATGATAAGAAAAATAGGCATTGTTTCTAAAGCTTAGAGGTAATAGTTTGCTAGGGTCAAGGGGTCAGATGGGAGGTAAGGTAGACATGTTTTTGTTTAAAATATGGGTCATGATGTTGTGGAGTGTGTCGAGTAAGGGAGTAAATTGCCTTTGCAGATCCCCAAATATATAAGGATTAGTCTTATTTATAGTATATTCTTGGGTATCAACTAGCTGGGTAGGTTGAGAGGTGGAATTTAGTTGAAGGAAACTTTTATTTTGTCTTTTGAAAGGTTGATAAGCATTTTGGTTTTAATTTTTAGACTTTTCAGGATGGATAGGGGTAGCTTTTGGTTTACTAGAACTTACAACATTTTGATAATCTCAAAGGGCAGTGCATAAGTACATGAAGGAAGGAAATTTCACCATAGTGTGCTTATCCCTTATCTTGTTTTGTAAGTTTTCTATGAACATCTTTTGAAGGTGGAAATCGGGAATCTTTACATTGATTTGGGAATAAAGTGAATCATAGCATGAAATAAAGTCAGTGAATTTTTCACCCTCATTTTTCTTGCATCTCATCAAATCAGCCAATGTCATTTTAGGAACTATGTGCACCCGGAAATGGTTAATAAAGGCCTCAACAAGTTGATTGAATGAACGAATTGAGTTGTTTGGTAATGCCAAAAACTAGTCCAAGGCAATTTATTTCAAGGACCAGGGAAAACATTTAGCCAAAAGTTTGTCCTCAAGGATAAATTCACTACACAGAGCAGTGAAGGCATTAACATGATTAGTAGGTTCTCCCTTTCCTCCATATTTCTCAAATCTAGGGATCTCTATACCTTGTGGCACCAAAGTTCTCAATATCTCCAAGGATAATGGGTTACTCTTGACATAGTATGAAGGTGGACCATTTTGATTTTGATTTATGGTAGAGACTTGACATTGAAGGGATGAAAATATTTGTAAGAGGTGGTTAATGATAGGATCATTGCTTGTGGTTTGGGACGAAGGTGAATATAGTGGTGGTGTGTATGTGTTGGATGGACACATGAATGGATTTATTTTTGGAGGAGGTATGAGATTAGATGCTACATAGGTATAAGGAGCACTAGTGGAAATGTGTGAGGTAGGAAGGATATTTCTAGTATATTGCATCATTTTGGTCACTTGAGGAGTTGTATATATGGGAATGGATACTATAGTTGAAGAGGGAGGATATTTATTTCCTCCTTGCACATTGTTTGAAGTTTGAGCACCATTAGTGATGGAAGAAAGATGTTTCCAAAATATGTGAGCTATATTACACACAACTTCTAGTCCTTCATCACTTTCCATCATGCGCCGAATACTATATATGGCAGGTATAACAATGCTGGAAATTTTTTCAGTACTCACACTATCTTGTAAATGGGCTAGGTCCTCATGCATTTTCATTATTTTTTCTTGAGGAATATGATTAGCCATTATTTGAACACTTGGCATAACACTTTTAGGTAAGGTAGGCATGGAAAAAGAGGTGTCAAAGGTATGGTCCATACCTAGTGAACTAGTTCAAACACCAAAAGTAAGAGATCTTGATAACCCAAGATCCACAATGAGTGTCTTATCGTGCAATGCCATGAGTCTCACACTTCATCTAACCACAATATTAGTAGTAGGACACCAAGTACTACAAATCATACAAGAATAAACCATAGAAAAATATCCTATGCTTGCAATTACACTTGAAATGAAAGAAATTGGAATAACAACAATTTTGGAAATTGAAACTGAACACTGAAAGCAACCCACAAAAACACAAAAAATAAATTTCAGACCTTGAAAATTGGAGAGTCAAAGTCAACAAGGACTAAGACACCAGTAAGGGAATTTTAGTCCTACTAGTGAGATTCTAAAGTTCCAAGGAGTGAAACAAATAACAAATAGCAAAGAAAGGATTCTGAGCAAAAAAAACCTAAGAGGGACTAAGATGCTAGGAAGGGCATTTTAGTCCTAGTAGAGGTTTTTCTCAGAAAAAAATAAATTATGGTTTGATAACAACTTTCTTAGGCTGCCTACCTAGGGACATAATGTTTGGAAACTATAAACTGTGCAAATGGGTGCAAAGAAAAGTAACCACTAACAAGCAATTGAATAAAAATTTTAATTTTCAATGCAATAACAATTTTTCTAGATGTAATTAAGAGAATGAACAATGCATTTTTTAGATTTTCAATGAAATGAAATGATCCAAGAAAGAAAAAATGCAACCTTTATGCACTTTCACTAATGCAAAAATAGGAAACCCTAAATGTAATTTCACTAATGCAAGATGCAAGAAACCCTAGATGCACTTTCATTAATGCAAGATGCAATGAATTCAATATAGATCTAGGAATCTAAAGGAATTCAAATCAAGAAAAAGAAGAATGTTCAAAAAATTTGGGCTCACCAAAATGAACTATAGATAAAATGGGAAGGAATGGTTACCTCTTATTCTATCTAGGTCATTCAATTATGTCCTCAAAACACTAATTAGATTGACTATCAACCTCACAAAGTGATTCAATTCACAATTAGGAGGAAATAGGAGGAGGTTCTTTTTAGCTTTAAGGGGTTCACGACCACACAAATGCTTGGAAAAGACAAATATTGAAAAACATAATGAGTTATACAAAATAAGCTAAATGAGATGCAAATGATGAAATTATGCAATACCAGGTAAGATTATGTGTACCTGGGAAGTCTAGAGATGATGTAGAGATTCTTGAAATGGAAAGAAGCTACCAAAATATGCCTTGGAGGACTAAGATGCCCAGAATGGTGTATTGGTCTTGCTATTGTTTTTGGGGCAAATATAGGATCTTCAAATGACAGAACCAGATCTGAAAGAATCTCTAAAAGATATGATCAAGAGGAATAAGACACCCAAGGTGGCATATTAGTCCCACTTTGAATTATTGAAAAGTTTGAATGTGGTCTTGAGCTCTAAGGTTTGCACTTGCTTCTTTTTGGATCTTTGGTTCTGAAACTTCTGAATTTAACCTATAGGTGAGTTTCCGTGAAGATGAAAACTTTGCAATGCAACTTTGAAACTTTTACAACTTTCACTCCATATGATCTTGAAGCCTTCAACCTAGATTTGCAAACACAAATAGACAAGGTGGGAAAAAGTTTTTGATTGTTAGTGAATGGGGGTTTGCCTTGGTCAAACCCCTTGTTGGTAGTTAAATCTCAAAATTAAATAGAAATAATGAAGGAAATGGTGAATGAACAAAATGAAATACTAAAACTCACTAAAACCTCATAAATTATGAAAACTTGTGTGAAATGGCTACAATGGATATGGATCTTGAAATTCTTGACATATCTTGAATTGCTTGCTTGCTTGAATAAAAACCCGACATCACAAATGTTAGCAGAAAAACATACATGATGCACAAAGATCATTGATATGATGCTTGAATCTTGATGACGACTTCAAATGCATCATGGTTTTCTCTTGAATGTTCTTGATCTCATAAATTTTCCTTAGGAATGAATACTCAAGTTGCTAGGGTGATCTCATGAATGCTTAGGATGAAAATGAATGAATGAACCTTGTATTTATACTTATCTATACTTAATATCCTAGAATTATATCACACCAAGCCGACATATGAATTCATTAAATGAAGGAGGCTAAATCCTAATAGAATTTAAATTTAAATCCTGAAAATGACTCAAGGAGGACTAATATTCCCTAGGTAACATCTTAGTCCCAAAATATGAAACTCGAGCAATAGACACCAAAAAGGGGCCAAATTAAGATACTTCAAAATCAAGGTCCCAAAACCTGAGGGGGACGAAGACGCCCTAAGTGGCATTTTAATCTTGACCAAAAAATTAGGGACACACTAATAAGACTCGTTGGGATATCATTTATGCATTAGATAATGTTGGGATTAGCCAAAAAAAGATGCCATTCATAGGGCTTGTAGACACAAAATAGGACCAATTAATCCATAAAGAAGAATAAATAAACTAAGGCGGGCCCAAACAAGTGTGAAAATGCAAGGGTATGCATTTTACTACAATACACCTCTAAACAACATCCCATGTTGGATTAATAAATTCAACCATCTTGTCCTATCCAATGTAACAAGTTCCAAATAAGCCTTCCAAGCTTCTACAAAGTCTAGATCTTTAGTATACAAAATTTTAAGTTCATTGAACCCAACAACCTCTATGTTCATCTCTGCCAATAAATTTTTCCTTCTACTTAAGGCATCTGCAACTCTGTTTGACCTTCCACTCGTGCTTCAAAAAAAAGTATAGCTTTGTACAAACTCAACCCATTTTAAGTTCCTTTGATTTAACTTTCTTTGACATTGAGATACTACAAAGCCTAGTGATCAGTATATAAAACAAATTATTTTATCAACAAATAGTGTCTGGATTTCTTCAAAGCCTGAACTATAGCATAAAAATCCAAATCATAGATAGAATATTTCTTCTTAGCATAATTCAACTTCTCACTAAAATAGGTAACATGCTTACCTTCTTGACTCAGAACAACTCATATGTTAGTTCCACTAGCATCACAATCTACCTGAAAGACCTTATTGAAATATGGAAGTGCCAAAATAGGTCTCTCTATAACTTTCTTCTTCAACATATCAAAAAATTTAGCTACTCCTGTAGTCCACTTAAACTATTTTCTATCCCCCCTCATTGCTTCAGTTAGAGGTGCACAAATACTACTAAACTTCTTAATAAATTTTTTGTAAAAAATTTCTAGACCATGAAATGATCTTACCTATATAACACTCCTTGGGGTAGGCCATTTAGTGATAGCTCTCATCTTCTCTGGATGCATTTTAAGACCCTCTAGTGAGACAACAAATCCTAGATACACCAACTCTTTCTTCACAAAACTATATTTCTTCAAATTAATCAATAGCTTCTCCTCCCTTAGCTTCTCAAAAACTCTTCAAATATACATCAAGTGCTCCTCCAATGTCTTACTAAAAATCAAAATATAATCAAAATAAAAATTAATAATTTTTCTTAAAAATTCTTTCAATACCT
The DNA here is from genome assembly GCA_007115665.2 of Sequoiadendron giganteum. Classification (NCBI taxonomy): domain Eukaryota; kingdom Viridiplantae; phylum Streptophyta; class Pinopsida; order Cupressales; family Cupressaceae; genus Sequoiadendron; species Sequoiadendron giganteum. The sequence continues at coordinate 665,976,902 of CM021103.1, read as the reverse complement.
CATTTATAAGCCACATAAATGTGCTTAGTGCATTTGTTATCCTCGAAGGCATGAATAACCACTCATACAATCCCTCCTTGGTTTTGAAGGTTGTCTTCCATTCATCTCCTTCTCTAATTCGGATCTAGTGATATCCACTCTTCAAATCTATCTTCGTGTTCAAGTACTTAGCTCCACTCAAACAATCCATAATGTCATCCATTCTCGACAAGGGAAATCTATACTTGATGATGATCTTATTGATGGCTCAAGAATTTGTACACATCCACCATTCCCCATCCTTCTTTGGTGCTAGTACTACAAGTATTGCACATGGATTCAAACTTTCTCTGATCAATCCCTTCCATAACAACTCTTGTACTTGTTTTTTAAACTCTTCACTCTTTGTTGGAGTTATATGATGAGCTTCCTTATTTAGAAAACTAGCTCTAGGAACCAGGTCCATCTGATGACTAATATTTCTTACTAGAGGCAAACCTTCAGGTACATTATCAAATATAATAGCTTGAAACTCATTCAATAAATATGAAACCTCTACAAGTACCTTAAAAGTATCTTCTTTATCAACTCTAGGGATCAATGCAAAACACATATGCCCATGCCTCATACCTTCTAGGAACATTCTTCCATCAACCAAACAAATTCTTTCATTATTGCATACCTTTTCCTCCGCCTCTTTCAAGGCCTTCAACTTATGATGAACCCCATCCTTTATCCAATAATAGGTGTTGGCATGTCCATCATGTACTACTCACCAATGAAACTGCCACAGTTTGCCTAACAAAATATGATAAACATCCATAGGTATAATATCACACAATATCTCATCATGGTAATTTCCAATCTTTAACTTTACCAGACATTGTTCATTTACCAAGGCTTTATATTCCTTTTGCAACCAAGAAATCTAGTATGGATTCAAATGCATTCTTCTCTCCAACCACAACTTACTAACCATCTCTTTTGAAACAAGGTTATCAGTACTACCTTCATTAATAATAAAATTTCAAACTTTACCTTCAAACTTACATCTGGTGAAAAAAAAATCTTCCTTTGAGTTGGTTCCTTCTCCTCATTAAGCAAGGCTCTTCTAGTAACAAGAACCTCTCCTCTTTTAGCATCCTCAGAATGTGAAGACTCAACATCTTCATCTACGCGTGCAACTTGTGCATTACCCTCATGCCTTCTATTTGTCCTTCCTTGATATTGAGGACACTCATAAACTCTATGCCAGGTTCTTCTCCATACTTAAAATAGGCTCAATGAAAGCATCCTCTTCCTAGTCCTCATCCAGATCTTCCTCTTCTTCTTTGGTCTCCATTATTCTAATCATGAGGATGGTATGTGTTATCTTATTTTTGGTTTTGTCTGCTATTGGATCCTTCACCCTTCTTTTGATCTTCATTTCAACCTCCATATGATCATCCACTAGTCTTTCCACCATGACCCCCACCTCTTTGCTTGCTTTCAAATATTCTATTCAAATTTTCTTCTACCTTCAAAGGAAACTGATATGCATCTTCATTAGTAAACATTCTTACTAGACCCAACTCTTCTTGAATACTCCACTTCAATCCATTTATGTAATGGGAAAATTTCTCCTTATTGGCCTCAGAATGGCCCATTCTAATCAAGACATGGTAGAATTATTTTTTATACTCCTTGACAAAATTTTCCGCTTGTTTCACCTCTTGCATCTTCTTCAACAAATCTAGCTCATAATCCATAGGAATGAACTATCTTTTTAATTTTTCAACCATGCAATCCCATCTTGTTATTTTTGCTTTTCCTCTTGAATTTCTTTCTAGTTGTACCTCTTTCCACCAAATATTTGGATGACCCTTGAGCTTGGTCTTTGCAAATTTGACCCTCTTAGGATCTTCCACCTCCTCATACTCAAAGTACTCCATATCGTTTATCCAATCAATCAAATCTTTTGGGTTAAGGTTTCGAGAAAATGTAGAAACATCAATCTTTGGCCTTTTCCCAATCTTAGAGATGGCCTTAAATAATCTAACTTTCTTTGGATCTTCTGCTTCTTGTTCTTCTTCAAACTATTCCTCATTTTTAGCCTCATTTTCTCTTTTATCTCCTCTTCTTGGCTTAAACCCTCAATGTAGCTCCTCTTGCAGTGCTTGAACTTATCTTTGTAGGGATCTAAAACCCTCTTTTGGTACAATAACATTCCTTCCATGACCATAGTTTCTTTACGGAGGCATTTTGATCACTTTTCTTAGAAACCCACAACCACAAGACCTAGTGCAAACTACCTCACATTCAGCGATCTATTTACACACTTAGGAAAACCTACTCGGATACCTCTTTATGGGGGCCGAACCACCTAAAACCAACACAAACCACAACAATAGATTCCAACATAGAAGATACAAGATAGAAAAATAACCCACTTTCAATTATTTTTAGAAAATGAAATTACAGATTCAAAACTTACATGCTACAATCTCATGGGCTTGATTCATTACAAAAAAATCAAATCTGAAAAATAAAATATATTATTCAGAGCCACAATATACACTAATGGAGCCACCTTCTACAACCCCCACTTAACCCTTTTTTAATTTACCCAATAACCACCCTAGAATGTTCTAGAAAGTTCAACTTTCCCTTTTGTTTTGGTGCCAAAAGTTTCACCGATTGATTTCTTTCCTAGGAAGAAATTTTAATGAAATTCACTTTTTAGTGGGGCAACTTTGTAGGGCCATAACTTTTGATCATATCGTTGGAAATCTCTTGAAGATATCTACAATGGTGAACCCACCAAAGGTTAGTTCATCAAATTTTAGAGCTGTTTTGGGGCCTCTAAGATTTTCTATTTGACTTTGAAGCTACATTGGTGAAATTTCCCAAGACGAAAACTTTAATATCTCCCAAACCATGCAGGGTATTGAGATGATTCTTTCGTGACTAGACTTTTTTTTTAGCTTTGCTCCTTGGGGTAAATTTTTAGGTCCATACAAGCCCATTTAGGTTGACCTACTAAAAATAATAAGTGACATATTTTTGCTATTTTTGACTTCTAACTATATTACACCCCTTAAGTGCCATCATGGAACTCAAAACAATTAAATAAATTAAGGAAAACAATTTTTTGGGTGATAGAAGATTTCCCTACACTATTGAATGCTTTTTCATCATTAGTTGTATCTAGGATTCATCCACTTCATAGGAGCACACATATATGCAATGTAAACCAAATGAAGAAGTATGTATCACATGCATAACGAATATATATATGTAGAGAATAATACTTGCCCTTTTATATATAATATAAGGAGATATAAGGAGTTATGTGTACATATGTTATTAATGGATGAATCTATCTTTTTATTCATATAGTTTACATGTTTAGTTCATCAAAGTGTCTTACCAAAACTTATTTTTCTCTTATTGTATCCTCCAAGGTATAAATTGACTACATAGAAGGTCTTGGGGTATAGATCTCTAGAGTATACTTTCCCATTATTCTTTCCAACATTGGTTTTATTATCGTAACCCAAGAGAGAACATTAAGAAAAGAATAAAGCATACGAAGGAAAGGAAGTAGGTAGAAGACTTATTTGTGTCAAACCCTAAGGGATAAATCTATCAGAGGGGATAGGCCACAAGGGGATGACAAATGGAAAGGATGAAAGGATTTAAAAAGACCCTTGAAAAGATGTAACTATTCAAAAAAAATCTTACCCATAAGATATATCTATATATAAGGAATAATGGAATTTTAGACTTGGAAAATAGATGGGAATATGATATAACAAATTGAGAAAGGAGATAACCAAGATAATTAAGTTGGGAATGGAAATGAATGTAGAAGAGAGCATGCTAAAATAAATTCAATAAATATAGGAAAGATACCACAAAATCATTTAAGAGGTAGAGAAGAAGGCTAAGGTATAGAATCTAGAGGTTGTAGAAGAAACCAATAATAAAGAGAGTGAACACACTACTAAGATTGTTCTTGAGTGAACCAATGTGGATGTTGTCAGAAGAGAAAAGGAATAGTGAACTAGTGTGGGTACTTCTAGATGGGATAAAAAATGAGATTCCATATATAGGTTCTTATATAATAAATTTAAATCAAATTATTCAAAACATAAAACAAGAAATTGAATACTATAGAAATTCCAAAAAATAAATAGAAAAAATGGTAATAATAATCATGATGTCTCATAGAAATAAGAAGTCAATTATACATCTAGAATTGACAAACATCCAATTAACAATAAATAAGCAATGGTGACCACTAGAAACTCTCATACAAAAACTCTACAATATCAAATGTTACTTGGATAAATTAGTAACCAAAAGTGTATAGAAGATAAGAAGTGAAGGTGAAATAATCAATAAGGGGAATTATATGAAGTTAACACACCATAACAAAATGGTACCATCCAATAATCAAATGAAGCTAGCTAATAAACATATATCCCCAAAAGTGAAAAGAAACTTTGAACAGATGCAACCATCTAACTAGGAGTTTCCCCTAATACCGATAAAAGAAGGAAGGATTTCAATAGATAAATTAGAAAAAAATTTAGAGAAACATAGAATCGATAATGTAAAAGAAGAGGAAGACAATATAGATACATTGGGGGAACAATAATTTGATATAGGATATAATGATAGGGACAAAAGAACTAGTCATGAATAATACCATGAAATTTTTCATGTTTGGATAGGACACAACCAAAGAAATAAAGCATGTATTCATTGTAGAGTCTTTATGAAAAATACAACACCTAACTAGAGACGATATAAAATTATTCAACTTTTTTGGATCCATTCAAGGAGAAACATTACAGTGGTATCAAAAGAACTATCTGAATGATAATAAAGTCTAGGAAATCGTCAATCATGATTTCCTAGCAATTTTTTACACACTAGACCTACCTAAACAACGAGTAAGTAAACTTCAAGAACTAATGTAATAGAAAAATGAGTCAATCAAAGAATTTAACAAGAGATTTGAATAAGTCACTATATAATTGGAAAAACCTCTAAGTGAAAAACAAAAAATTGAGTGGTTAATCTCTATAGTCCTACAATAAATAAGAACAACACTTGGTGGATGACATTAGAACACATATCTAGAATTGGTTACATTTGCATAATGTATTCAAAACCTTTTATGGTGTAAACAAGATAAATAAAGAGAAAATAAAGAGTTGGAGAAAATTCAAATAGGTATAGAAGAGTTAAGACTGTAACAAGATAGTATGGAAAAAAAGAGAAATATATAAACCCAAACCTAACATATGGTGTACATAGTATAGAATAGGTCATGTTAGAAATAAATTTCCCAAAGAGATAGGGGAAAATAAAGAAAATTCATTATGGATAGACCTATAGAAAATACCCAAAAAGGTGAATATAGTCTATTGTGGAGTTTTGGAGAGTGGGATGACCACTAAATGGAAGAATTTTTGTCATGACTATTCTAATCAAGGGAACAATTGACCATAATAAGCAATAATAACCAACATACAATCACATATGTAAAAGGATTGGATAAAAGAAAATTATATGCACAAGATAATGGGTATAGAGCTCCTCCATGGAAATAGTACTAGAGGTCCAAAATCACCAACCAAAATCCAAAACCATACAATAAAAATGGTTCTTTCTAGGAAGGTAGAGGTTGAGGTCAAGGAAGAGGAGGAAGAGTGGATGCCACATGCTTCAATTATGGAAAATTATGACACTTTACACTTGAATGTTCTAGGGAGAGGAGAAAAAAATGTGGGTTCTATGCCTAAGAGGATCATAATACCTTCAATTGTGATAAGGTGCATCAATATTATAAAAAATACATCACCATAGACCCAAAATGATGAATACAAAAATTTAATTCAAATAAGGTAGCAAGGCCCCTCTGAAAGGTGCACAAAAACCTAGAAGAAGAAACAAGGAGATGTCACAACATAGGAAGGGATGAAAGATACACCTTTGAAGAAAATAGTATAGGAGAATAATGCTACGAAGAACAAGGAAGAAATAGAGTGGTTATAGTCACAAACTAAGGTACCAATACTAGATGATAGGAAGCAATATGGGTAGAATAAAAAATATCTGAGAGTGAAGAGGGATTCCAACCCACTAAATAGGAACATGGTCAAATACTAGAACAAGCTAGGAAAATCATTGAATAATCATAGGGAAGGGAGAGAAAATAGAATGATTACATTTTAGAACAAGAAGTAAAAATATTTGAAAAATTGGAAGAAATGGCAGGAAAAAAGACCTCCTCACAAAATTAAAACTATAGACATTGAAAATTGGCTACTTTCATTTGGTCAAATATCTACCCCTAATTCAACCAATTTTATATCCTCTATATTAATTAAATAATACCAAGTACTATTTAATTCATATTCAATATATCAACCTTTGATTAACCTATTTCTTCTACTATCCTTTAAACCTAGCCTAAGGTAAATAATTACTTTTTAATTATTTTCTCTCATCCCATTCATCCATTAAATTAAATAAATACCCTTATTTATTTAATTTAACCCTTTATCCTTTTCCTCAGAACTATCTATTTATTTAATTCCTCACATGTAGGGAAGTTGGCCTACCTCGATTGGCTAAAGCATCTAATCTTAGGAAAGAAATCATGAGGTCTAGTCTCCCCAGTGTCCCCATGGTACCAAAGGGTGTGTCATGCTAGCATCACCTATCATGTGAAATTTTTTTATCATGTGCACTATAGTTTATAGGGGAATGGATACTTGACCGATTCCTCCAGTCTAAAAAAAATTCCTCACATGTTCCATCCTCTATAATTCTAACCTAATCCCAATCCACTTGCTAATCCCATCATTAAGGATTTGCAAGCTCCTAATCCTTGATTAGGAGGTGTCACATCCTCCAAATTTTGCAAGTGGGCTTCTAATCCACTTCATTAGCCTTATCTTCCACCTAACCCCCCTCACTTGAACAACTTAATATCATGTTTAAATAACCTAATCCCTTTTCCATTTATAGTATTTCCTTTTATCCACTCATCATTTATTTATTTCTCCTTTTGGAGAGGCAACCCATGCCTTTAAGGAATTTTTAATTCCTTTTATTCCCCCACAAACATTAAGAAGGAATTTTTAATTACTTTGGTCAAACCTTGTCCTCTCACCTCCTCTTTGTTGGAACACAACAATCTACTGAGAGGGGGAGTGAATTAGCAGATTGCTTAAAACTTATCCCTTCATACTTTTATGTAGATTAAACTATAACATGTAGAGAAATAAACATTCACACACACATCACATAACACAAGATATATGTGTAAAACCCAAGACGGGAAAAACCACAGTGAGAAATGCTGTTAGGATCTACTATCCTAATATAGCCTCATAATCAAATGTTTAGTTACAATTGTTAAAGGGAACCAACCCTAAGGAGAAACTAGTCCCCTAGTTTAAGGAGCACCCACTCGAAGGAAGTGCCAACTCCCTACTCTAAGATCCTATCCAGATATTTGATGGCACCTACCAATCAGATTTACAACTCAAGTTATTACAATTAATTATTTTGAATATAATTCAATGTTGCAACTTGATTTGAAATTGTCCAAAACTCTACAAACCTATACTTTGCTCTTCACCTCACACAATCAATGTTTTGCACTTTCCTTCAATTAGTGCATTATCTATTATCCTCAATAGCTCATTCACAATCTCCATAGCCTTCTCTAATTTGTGCCTTGAATGTTAATCCAGATATCAATTTATTATTTTTATTTGGGTTCTACTCATTCAACCTTAGTTCATTCTTTATCTGCTACTCAGCCCACTCTTTTTCTTGCACTCTTGCATAGCTACAAAACAAGTAACCAATTTCTAATTGTCTTCACTTGTTGCTTAACTTTACTGGCCTGTAATTACTACCTTGAGTCTTGTGACATTGTATAAATCATGCTATTAGGTTTTTCTTGCTATCTTCATCAAAAAGCTACTAGTTAAATGAGCTACATGTCATCATCTAATCCACTCTAATTCATTGAATTTTACTAAGTGTGGAAATTTTCAAAACCCTAAACCTAATATGCACTAAATGTGACTCATTGTTTGCTTGATCTAATTTTGATCTCTATCACCTTGGCAATCTGTGTCACCACCTAGAAAATAAAATTTTCAATCAACTAATCATAGGAGTAGGTAGATCATTTAATTTCATCCTCTATTTCAACTACCACTCAAAAACCATGTACACACAGTCATGTCCGTTGATAATTCTTCATCTTTGAACTTGGTTCTTTGATCAAACTCTTTGTTCCATCTATTTTGTAGATATCTATTCATTGTCCATCTTTAAACCATAATAATTCAATGAACTTCTCTTTAAACTAACACAATTAATTTATCTTCCTTCATATTCATATTCATCATATCTTCATAACGTATGGCTACTTTTTCAAGGATACTCTTTCTCATTCCCATGATCTGAAGTAGCTTAGTGATATATATTTGATCTTCTTTGCTCAATCTCCATCGTTGACTACCCATTGCTTCATCTTTTCCTATTGCAACTTCATTTATAGGCAAAGAGAAGCTACTTGTGATGCAAAGGGACCACATGATATAATAATATTCTACCACCTATCTTTGTGCACATGCTTCACAAGCTTCCAATACTGCAAGGCTGAGCTAGAGACCCATTAGGTCTTTGGTGGGACAGTGGGAAGTATCCACTTTTCCATCGCTGATGTCACTTTCCACGTATATTGCATATCTCTTGACACTTGACTCCTTTTCATTTTACAACAACGATGTGAAACAACATTGTGATATCCTACCACATTTCTTAATGATGACATATCCCATTATTTCTCTTTCATCGCATATCGCAAAAACATTAGGCCATGATTGAAAGAAAAACTTGATGCAAAGACATCACACAATAGACACAAGATCTTCAAACTCCAATATGCACCATTGATCAAGCTTCATTTCACATCACTATAATACATAATAAATGAAGAGTGAAAGTTTGATTTGAAGGGTTCTAGTGATGTAATCACAAACTACCACATAGCCATCAACAAAAAGGAATTTCAACTAACTTTATTAGAGCCAATGAATGTTTTCAAACTAACATCAAATGCCAAAAATCAAAGCACAGGGAAAAAGGGGCTAGTCATCGAATGACTTTAATGGATTAATTTGTAACTCAAGCAAATTGAAACTTCCAAAATCCAATCAACATTAAAATATAAAACCTATTAGATTCCATTACTGCAACACTTAGGGTTTGACTACAAAACCATAATTCTATCTGAGAGCAAAGATAAAAAAAATTATGAGCGTATTCCTTCATATTTGATCATATAGACCACATCAACTGAATCCTCTCAGAAAACCCTCATTGAATATGATTATTTTTTTCACCTTTGACTTTTGGAAGAACCATCTACAACAACATGATGCCATTTTAGGACAACTTTGTAAATTTATGAGAAACTTGCAACTTTTACAAAATATGCTCTTTTCTCCAACAACCTTCACCAATTCTTCTAGAACAAGATCCAATGCATCTCTAACACCAATGGAACATTTTGACATCAATGACAATATTATGCCAATAATCTCCCCTTGGTTATTGATGGAAAAACAAAATGCTCAACATACAAAAAATGGTTTGTGTGAACCCTAATTTCATACCTAGACAAATAAGGCAAACAAACACAATATTAGATCATATGCAAGCAAGAAACAAGGATTCCCCATGAAATCCATTTACAAATACCTAAAATGGGAAAAACGAGAAATAAAACATGAAAAACAAGTGAATTCATAATTAAGTAAGAAAACTAGAGATCCCTTGGGAGAGTTGGTACCAATTGATGTGTCGAAATTAGCCCTTTCCCAACTCCTTTGTAAGCTTTGATGATTTGTTGAAGATTGATCCACCTTGGTTGAATTTCTGCATAACCTAGCTAAGAGCTTGATAAAACTAGATGAAATGGCTATGCTTGGAGATGGATTTGAGTATAGTAAGTTTACTCAAATTGTGGATGATAGAATGAGAGGAAGATTCTCTCATTTATAGATTTCCAAAATGGAAAAGAGAGTGAAAACAAGCAATGTGGGATCATTCAACACTCAATGGCCAAGTGCCACTTGTCAAGATGTGAATGGTTGAGGAATGAGCACATTTTGGTCAATGTGCATGATAAATGCCATTGGATTCAAATTTGAATTTTGAATGTGACATGTTGGGGGGAGAGAAGAATGGAGTTAATGTCACTTGGGTCAATGCACAAGGACATGTAAGAGGCATTGAATGCGTACATTTTCCATGTCTACAATTTGATACCAATTATAGATGTTTCAATTTATGCTTTCTATCGACTGAACCATTCACTATAGTTTCTCAACATTATCCCCCTATCACAATTTCCTAAGAATTTGCACAATTTCTCCCCCTTTGAAATTAATGTAAAAAGAGTGATGCTCAACACATAAAGGTGTCTCCCCCTTTGACAAGAAATAGGTAGATAAAGAGTGGTTTCTTGAATCTACAACCATCAAGTCATTATAAATTTGTAAAATTAATATTACCTAACCTAATTTATCCTTTTATTTCTAGGGATGAATAAGATACCAATGAATCTCCCCCTAGACCCATTCCCTATCACTAGATTTTAGTGATATTACGTGGGAGAAATTACTCTGAATTTTGGTCTCAAATATTCAAATTTTTCCTAAGGAAGAGGCTTTGTAAATATGTCAACAACTTGTTCTATGGTAGGAACATATTCCATGTTGACTTCCTGATCTACCACCTTCTCTCTGATGAAGTGATACTTAATTGATATGTGATTTTTCCTAGAGTGCATCACTTGATTCTTTGAGATGTTTATTGCACTTGAATTATCACAAATAATAGAGATAAGGTTATTGCACTCAATCTTAATGTCCTTGAGTGTCTATTTCATCCATAATACTTGAGTACAACATGTTGTTGCTGCTACATACCCTGCTTTTGTTTTGGATAGAGTAATTGATTATTTCTTTTTTCTCATCCATGACACAAGTTTATCTCATAGGAAAAATGTACCACCACTAGTGCTTCTCATATCATCTGCACTTTCATCCCAATCAAAATCTATGTATGTATTTAATGTGAAGTCTTTTCTCTTGTGATACTACAGTCAATAGTCAATAGTACTTATGATATATCAAAATATTCTGTTCATTGCATTGATTAGATTCCTTAGGAACAACCTAAAATCTGGTAGCCATATACACTCTTTGCATAATGTTTGGTCTTGATGCAGTAAGGTATAACAAGTTTGCAATCATTGACCTATACATTGTTTTATTTTCATCTAACTCGTCTAACTTGACTCCTTTCACTATGTTGACATGAGATTCCTTGGGAATAGCTTGAAATCTGGTAACCATACACACTTCTTGCATAATTTTTTGTCTTGATGCAATAATGTATAACAAGCTCCCAATCATTGACCTATACATTGTTTGATTTGCATCTGGGCACTCATATGACTTGCTCAATTTACATCTAGTCACCTTCAAGGTACTAACTGGTTTGCTATTCTTGATTCCAAATTTCTTAACCAATTCCTTAGCATACCTAGTTTGAGATATAAATATCCCATCATCAATTTGTGTAATCTATAAACCAAAGAAAAATGATATCTCTCCTAGCATTGACATCTCAAATTCATCTTGCATTTGTGTAGAAAATACCTTACACATTTTTTCATTACTTCCTCCAAATATGATATCATCTACATATACAACAACAATTAACATGTGCTCACCTTTTGATTTTAATTACAAATTACTATCCACACACCCCTTTTTGAACCCTTGTTGTAGGTACTAGTCCAACCTAGAATGTCATGTTCTAGTTGCTTGCTTTAGACCATACAATGTTTTTCTCAATCTACAAACATAATCTTCCTCTTTTGATAGCTAAAAACCTTTTGGCTATTCAATGTATACTTCTTTAAGGTTTCCATTCAGAAAATAATATCTAACGTCCATCTAATAGGCTTTAAATCCCTTATAAAATGAAAATTCAAGAAATGCTCTAATAGATTCTAACCTTGCAACCAATGATAATATTTCTTCAAAGGCAATACCTTTAACTTGTGCATACCCCTTGCACACCATCCTCATTTAGCTTATTTCTAAACACCCATTTAGTAACAATCACATTTTTTCTTAGGGGTCTAGGAACAAACTCCCATGTCTTGTTTTTCTCAATTTGATTCAATTCATCTTCCATAGATTTTATCCAACTCTCATCCTTGCTGGCGTCGGGATAAATTCTTGGTTCAATCTATAACAAGAGAGAAAATTTTAATTGTTCCTTATTCTTTGCAAGTCTTCTCCTTGTCTGAACACCATAATTTTTATCACCTATAATCTGACCTGAAGGATGATCCTTTTGAACATATCTTGTAGGTTCTTTTTCATTTAATTCTTCTTCAGGCTCTTCTTCATTATTAATAATTCCCTCTTCATCTTCTGATTCAACTTCAAAGTTATTTTTGTTGGGATTAGCATTTTTCATGTTTTCATCAACCCTTACATTGATGATATCTACAATCTTGTGCAACTGCTTATTATAAAAGTTGTAAGATTTTCTTTGAGTCGAATATCCTAGAAATATTCCTTTATCACATCAGGAATCAAAGCTTCCCAAGATTTCATCTTCTCTCTTGATATAGCATTTTCTACCGAACACCTTATAATATTTAATAGATGTGGGCTTACATACCATAGTTCGTAAGGAGTCTTATCACTAAATATAGACTACAGTATGGAATAATTATCTCTAAAATATATCTACCAATTTGTCCTCACTCAAAATTGTTCTGTCCATATCCTTAACTATTCTATTCCTTCTTTCAACTACTCCATTTTTTTGTGGAGTTCATGGTGTAGAATATTATCATTTGATTCCACACTTCTCACAATATCTAGCGAATTCACTTGATGTGAATTCTCCACCTTTATTTGATCTTAAGTATTTTATTTTATTCCAGTCTCCTTCTCAACCAAGGATTTAAATATCTTGAATTTCTCAAATACTTCTAGCTTATCCTTTAGAAAGGTTACCCATGCCATTCTAGTATAGTCATCAATCAACATAATGAAATATAGAATGAAATAATTTTCCCCTTTCAATCCCCTTGTTCTTGTTAGGCCACATAAATGAGTGTGAATTAATTGCAAGGGCTTTATGGTAGAGTATTATTTTGTTTGAAATTTAACCTTGGTTTTTTCCCTACTAGCAATCTTTACAAATGGTATTTCCAGGCTTAGTAAGCTTAGGAATGTGTCTTACTAGCCCTCTTGAGCTCACTTTTACCAAATTGTCAAAATTGACATGCTCTAATCTTCTATGCCACAACCAACTCTCTTCAACTTGACTTATCAGACAATTCTAACCTTTTACTTCATAGAAAATATAAAGGTTGCTATCGGTCCTTATTCCTTGAGCATTTATTTTTCCATTCTTCCTTATCTTTCAACCTTTTGAATTAAATTTGACCTTATAGCCATTACCACACATCTGACTTACACTTAGTAGGTTATGCTTCAACCCTTAAATATAAAGAATGTCTTTAGTAGAATTTTTACCATCTATTCTAAACATTCCTTTTTCATAAATATCCATAGTAGTGTTATCACCCAAACTAACTGACCCTTCTTTACACTTCTTGAGTTGGATGAATTTACTCATGTCCCATATCATATGCTTGGAATAGCCAATATCTATTACCCACAAAAAAAATATTTGTATGGAGTGCAATTTGTGCAATCATTTATTGTGTGGTATTCTACTTTTTCTCCTTCCACACCATCTTAGGTTTCTTTTCTACCACCTCTTCCTTCTTCTTAGGGGTTTTAGTCTCTTTGTTTACTTTAGGAGGAAAGTTTTTCTTTTTCTCAAACTAAACATTTGGTCTTATGAACTTTTTTATATAACTCTTAGCTATATGACCAAAATTATTACAATTATAACATACTACATTCATATCAACTAAAGGAGAAGATGGATTTTTTCTTACAAAGTTTGTATTCCTTTTAGGAAGTACACTAAATTATCTATCCCTATGACCACAGTAATTACATGTATAAAATTACCCATAAAAATATGATGAAGGTGGTAATAGCATTTCCTTGAATTGGATAAGGAGGTATTCTTTGTCTTGGCTTCCTTAGATTTCTCACCCTTGTGAATCCATTGGCATCAAAATTCCTAAAAAAATTATTCTTCTTTTGTTGAGTGGGAACTGATTTTTTTTTCTTATTATCTATAGCTGCCTTCTTTTCATCATTTATTTTCTTTTTTTTTTCTATCTACTTCTTCTCTTCTTTAGAGGTATTCTCCTTTTTAGCTTTCTCATTATTTGAACTAGAATTCTCTTTTTCTTTGAATCTCTCATACAATTTTATAGAAGTTTTGATAAAGGTGCTCTTTCCTTTCTATAGATCCAAACTAGATTTCTCCTTGTTTGAAGTCTTTTGTGCACTTAACAGGCCATCACGAATCTCTAAGCCTCCCTTTAGCTTCAAGACTTTTTAAATATATTTTCCAGCCTTTTCTAAATCTTTTCTTAATGAAACCATTTTTGCCTCTAGAATCATGCACTTGTCAACCTCGAACTGTAGCTTAGTTTTAAAAACTTATTCAATTCTCTTAGCTTCCTCCACATGAAGTTTCAAACCCACCACCATCTATTATGATTCATCAAGATATTTTTTTAGTTTCTTAGCTTCCTTTTGTACATGCTATTTTAGATTTTTGTTCTCCTTTTTCAAAAAATCAACATCCTCTCTTAGGTTATCAATTTATTCTAAAGGACTAATTAACTCCCCTTCAAAATCAACTTCAGCTTCCTCTTCACCTTCTTCACAAAATTTAACTTTTCCATCCTTCTATTCTTTAGAATATTTTTCCATGAAATAAAATTATTTCTCTTCTTCCTTCATTATAAGGGCATGATATTGTTCATCATTTGAACTATCACTAGCATCAAATAAATCACTTTCTTCTTGAATATAAAAACTCTTCATTTTCTTCCCAAAACTCTTCTTGGGGAAGTAGGATTTCTTCTTCTTACTTTAATATGTATTCTTCTTGTTCAGAGTTATCCTTCTTATTGTATGGACATTCAGAAGTGAAATGACCTATTCTACCATAGTTAAAACATTTGAAGGTTAACTTACCTTTATAATTTTTGAATCCTCTATTTAGTCTTCTAATGAAGTTTTCTTCTTCGCCATCAGTCTCTTCATGTTCTGATGTAGAGACTACTTCCTTGTCTTTCTTGGGTTCTTTAGCCTTATCTTTATTTGTAGCCTTGAATGTAGCTTCTCTTCTGGATGACTTTGTATTTCCCATTTTCATTTCATATGCAATGAGTATGCCATTTAGTTCATGAACAATGATTTTATCCAGTTCTCTTACTTCTTATTTTTTTGATATCTTGGATTTGTATCTAGATGGTATAGACCTTAATAATTTTTGTACAATAATTGATTCCTTAACTTCTCCTCTCAATCCTCTAATAGAGTTCACTATTTTATCAACCCTGAGTAAATATTCTACAATATTTTCCTCTTCATTCATCTGAAGACTTTCAAACTTGGCTCTAAGAGTTTGTAGCTTTTCCAAATTCACCTTGTCATCTTCTTCACAATTTTTTTCAATTTTCCCAAGACATCATTTTAGGATTTCACATGGTGGACTCCTCAAACACACCAGGATCACCTACAAGCCAAAATAACTTCCACAAGAGAGAAATTTCAGAAATATCAAGCTATTATTAAGGATGCAAGAATTTCAAACTGAATATAAAAAAATACATATGATGACTTGATTATATAGACAAGGAGAGAGATAAAATGCAACAGGATTGTGACATGTGTCTTAATCCTATAACATGTGGAAACTAACTAACTACCTATGAAATTATTCAAAGATAAGATAAGTTCTAGATAAGAATTCTAGAAGAATCTTGTATCCTAAGGAAACTTAACATGTGAATATGTCCCCTAATTACCTGGTGAATGAATTAACTAGGTACAAGAAATTTATTCACACCAACACCCCCCTTAAGTGCAACTTATCAGAGAAGATTATTATGCAAAGATGCAATGATGGGTCCTGACAATTAGACCGTGTTAGGTACCCATGTACATATGCAAATGAAATCTCTCACAAACAGAGAAAAGGAAAAAACAAAGTGGGAAATAACTCCTCCCCAAAAGATAAATACAATAATGATATCCATCACAATCCAATCAATATCCGTCCAAATGAAGGATAACAAGAGAGATCATACAACACCCCTATAATGAGATAAAATTTTGCAAAAGAAGCACTAGAAGCACACTTGTGGAGTAAAACTGGAATCCTCAATCTGGCAAAGCAAGGAAATATACTTCTATTTTCTAGAAACCATATCAGAGTCACTCAAGGACTCAAGTTGGAATCATGATAAAGAAACAATATAAATCATGCTAAGGAACACTGGAAAACTCACAAATTGACACAACCCTAGAATCTATGAAGAAATAATTAATTGATAAATGATTTAGAACTGAAATAAAATGTAGGGAAAATACAAACCTAATGCACAAAAAAATGAAATAGTGCATGCACTCATGAATGTTCACATCTACCTCTATGATGAAAAATAACCTTAGATATATATGTAGAAGATGAAATCATCTTTCAGATGATATAAAGTATTTGAAAAATGAATGTTGTATGCTCAAGTTATGATTTTCTTTTAAAAGGGATAAATTGTGTTATTTGATGATGCATACATGAACCTTATCATTTGATTTCTAAAAAAATTACTTGTTTCATGCAAAAACTAATATATACCCAAATAATATTTTAATGCTACCAAAAAAACCTAGAAATCATTTTTGAATCCAAAAACCAGAACATGCGATTTGGTTAAAAAAAAGAACGTAAACTTCACCTACAAGAAAAATAGCTACATTGGGCTATTTGATAGTTTTTTTGCAAGCTTTGCTCAATATATGCAAAATATAAATATTTTAACCCTAGCTACAAAACCCATAAAAAAAATTTCCTACAAATGAGTGGAAACTAGAATTCTGAACCAAAAATGAAAATGACTCTAGTGAAAAATTGTTTTTTCCAAACCCTTCTAGATCTGAAAAAATATATCAAATTTTGATGAAACAAAAGACAATATTCACTTTCTTTGATGCCCTAGATTTAATGGCAAGGTTCTCAAGACCATAACTTGCACCCAACACAACTTTCATGCCAAGATTGGCCCCTCAGACACCCTTGGATCACTTGCAAGACAAAATAACTTCCACAAGAGAAATTGTAGAAATACCAAACTATCATTAAATATACAAGAATTACAAACTAAATACCATGTATGAGTTTATAGTGAACTCCTCAAACACCCTTCGATCACTTGCAAGACAAAATAACCTCCATAACAGAAATGGTAGAAATATCAAACTATCATTAGAGATGCAATAATTCCAGACTAAATATGGAAAATTACATATGGTGCCTTGCTTATATAGGAAAGGAAAGAGATAAAATTCAAGAAGATTGTGACATGTTTCTTAAACCTATAACATGTGACAACTAACTAACTACCTAGGAAATTATGAAAAGATAAGATAAGTTTTAGATAATACTTCTAGAATAATCTTATATCATAAGTAAAATTAACATGTGAATATGTCCCCTAATTATCTAGTGAATGAATTAACTAGGTAAAAGACATTTATTCACACCAACAATCATATTCAGTGCTACAATGCATTATCTTGACAAATATTGAGCCGAATAGTCCAAAAAGAATGCATGTTTTTATTTAGTGTTCCCATACTCTTTCTTATTAGTAGGATCAATGGGCAAAGTGGTAGGAAGGCCATAAATTTTTACAAGAGACATCCATACATCATATCCTAATGAAGACACATATGTTTCCATCTTAATGCTCTAGAAAGCATAATCAAATCTATCAAATAGAGGCGCTTTGTTTGTAGATGAACCTTCTTGGCATGTCATTGTGTTCACTAAACCAAGATCTACTCAAGTTGATCAAGCTTCTCGCAGGGAACCAGAGCTTTGATACCAATTTTTGGAACACAACAATCCACTGAGAGCGGAGGTGAATCAATAGATTACTTAAAAAATAGCCCTTTATAATTTTATGCAAATTAAATTATAACATGCAGATATATAAACATTCACACATATAGCATTACACAAAATAAGATATACATGGAAAATGTAAGATGGGAAAAGCCTCGATGAGAAATGCTACTAGGATCTACTGTCCTAATCTATTTTCACAATCAAATGTTTAGTTATAATTGTTTAAGGGAACCAACCCTAAGGAGACACCAATCCTCTAGTTTTAGGAGCACCTACCTAGATATTTGATGAAACCTACCAATCAGATTTACAACTCAAGTTATTGCAATTAATTATTTTGAATACAATTCAATTTTGCAACTTTCCAAAACTCTACAACCCTATACTCTACTCTACACCTCACACACTCATTGTTCTGCACTTTCCTTCAATTAGTGCATTCCCTGTCGGCCTCAATAGCTCATTCACACACTCTGCACCCTTCTCCAATTTGTACCTTGAATGTTAACCCAAATATCAATTTCTTTTTTTTGTTTGGGTTATACTCATTCAACCTTAGTACATTCTATGTCTATTATTTGTCCCACTCTCTTTCTTGCACTATTGCACAACTACAAAAATAGAGACAATTTTTTATTTTCATATTTTTCTTAACTCCATTGATCTACATTTACTACCTTAAGTCTTGCACCATTGTACATATCCTGCTATCAGGGTTTTCCCACTATCTTCTTCAAAACTCTACTAGTTCAATGAGTTACACATCATTATATAATTCAAATTGATTCATTGAATTTTACTAAGTGTGTTGATCTACAAAAACCAAAACCTTGATATGCATTAAATACAATTCATTGTTTGATTGATCTAATTTTGATCTTTGTCACCTTGGTGATCTATGTCAATATAGGTTGCAAATCAAATATTTAGTCAAATGGTCATAGGATCAAATAGATTATTTAGTTTCATCCTTTGTGTCAACTAATAGTCCAAAAATGTGTACACATAGGCATAGCTATTGAGAATTATTCATCTTTGAACTTGGATCATTGATCAGACTCTTCATGCCATCTATTTAGAAGATCTTTGTTCATTTTCCATCTTTAAACCATAACCGTTTGATGAACTTCTCTTTAAACTGACATTGCTAATCTATCTTCCTTTGTATTAATATTCATTGCATCTTTGTAATGTATGAATACTTTGTCAAGGACATTATTTTTTATTACCACTATGTGAAGTAGCTTAGTGATATCTGTTTGATCTTCTTTGCTCAATCTCCACCATTGACTACCCATCACTTTATTTTTTCCTATCACAACTTTGTTTCTTGGCAAATAGAAGTTACTCATGATGCAAATGGACCACCCAATGCAATAAAAGAATTCCACCTATGTTTGTGCACACACATCACAAGCCTACAATATCGTAGGGATGAGCTAATGACCCACTAGGTCTTTAGTAGGATAGAAGGTAGTTGCCACTTGTTCGTCACTAATGTCACTTTCCACTTATATCACATATCACTTGGCACTTGACTCTTTTTCATTTCATAACAACAATGTGAAACAACATTATGATATCCTACCACACATCATTAATGATGACATATCCAATTATCTCTCATTCATCACATATTTTAGAAACACTAGGCTACGATAGACACCAAAATGCAATACGAATACATCACACGATAGCCATGAGATCTTCAAACACCAATATGCACCATTGATAAAGCTTCATTGCACATCACCAGAATACATAATACATGAAGAATGAAAATGTGATGTGAAGTATTTTCGTGATGCAATTAGAAACTTCCATGTAGCCATTGGAAAAAAGGAAGTTATATTATCTTTTTTAGAGCTAATGAAGGTTTTGAAACTGACATCAAATGCTGAAAATTGGGAGCACTAGGTAAAATGGGCTAGTCATTGAACGAATTTAATGGCTTAAGTTGTGACTCATGCAACCTAAAACATCCAACATCCAGTCAACATCAAAATATAAAACCTATTAGATGTCATGACTGTAAGACTTAGGGTTTCACAAAAAAACCCTAATTTTGTCTGAGAGAAATAAAATAAAATTTGAGCTTACTCCTTCCTCTCTCATCATACATACCACATCAAATGAATCCTCTTGAAAATCACAAATTAAATTTGGCCTTTGTTTTCACCTTTAACTTCTAGAAGAACCCTCTACAACAACATGATGCTATTTCATGACAAATTTGCAAATTTTACAAAACATACTCCTTTCTCCAACAACCTTCACGAATTATTTTGGAACTATATCCAATGCATCTATGACATCAATGAAACCTTTTGGAATCAATGAAAACATTATAGAAACACTCTCATGCTGGAAATTGTCACATTTATGTTGGTTGATATGTCTCAAGGAATCTCAACCCTTGATACTCAACTCTCAATCTTAGGTTTCTATCCAAACATCCTCAAACCTATATAATTATATCTCACACCTAACCATTTAATCACTCTCTCACACATTTATCCTTGGAGCAACATTATTCTATCAAAATTTTGTGAGAAAGCATCCAAATCACACATCATAAGAAAATCTACACTGTAGGAGGCTCAACATATAATTCAATGTTGGTTTGAGCTTCCTATAGCCTAATCTAATTTTTTTGATTTATTTTTGTGTTTTGATTAGTTTATCAATTTCCTTGCATTTTTAGAAGCACAAAAATATTACACACGTAAATAAAGCACTAAATACTATAAAAAGAAATCCATTTCATATGTCAAGATAGTAGGGAAGCATTAGAAAACCAGACCCATCATGATTAACCTCTAGATTCACAACACAAATACCTCTAAGGTAATGGTTAATATAGAGGTAGATGTCAACCTAATTCCAAATGGAATATAGGAATACCTAAGAAGACCCCCACTAGAACCTACCCCATATAACATCAATCTTGTAGATGGTTTCAGAATGAAAACCTTAGGTACTTGAATACAAGAAGAAGTGATGAAGTTCAAGGGTATCAATCACTCAACAAAAATAATTGGGTGAGTTTCAAACAAATTTCAAATCACCAACTCTTTATCTTTTCAGTTTTCAACTCTCCACTATGCCTTTCCTAGTAGGTCTGCAGACCTGGTTTTGAAGATTTATCTCACAAATTTTCCAAATGAAATGAAAAAAAAATTATTGTTTCAAACACCCCTTATAGAGCTTCATAACATACCTAAGAATCAACAGTGGTTTCTTTGCAACATGGGCTTCAAATTGAGGCTTCTTCGTTGTTCCGAATAGGCTAATGAGGCCTAAATAGGCTAATGAGGCCTAATTACCAAAGGGACTTGTTTCAAAATTTCACCTTATCCCATAAAATTATTGGGGAAGAAATAACCATGTGTCTAAACACCCAAAACCACAATTTATACTCAATGGTATGGCCTCCAACATATCTAACCTTGAAACCCTTGTTTTTATGCTTTTTCAAGAGGGTTTATAGAAAAACTACTCTCCATACCTCTTCTCTCTATAATAAATCATCAAAAACAATATTTTATGTATGAATAGACTTCACAAACCTTCACCAAAATTAGAACATCAATATTTCAACAAAACACTACTTCAACCCACCATTTTCATACACTAATTCACTAAAAACACCCCAGGACAGCCTAGGGCTTTCTCAAGAAGGAATAAGAACATATTTTTTTACCCTAAAACTTGGATAATATATAATAATATCTCCTCACAGACCTTCACACCAATTTTTATGCGATTTCATTGGATAAATTAAGAGATATTGAATTTTAATTGCCTGTTGCCCTCTTAAAATCTGAACTTAACTGCGTGGAGTAAATTTGTAATATCTAGAGAAAAATTTAATGAAATTGAATGAAACACAAATAAAAAAGCTCTATATCCATGCTACCATCACATAAAATGAATTACCCTCACAAATATGACCGTTCAAGTCCGTACAACAACCTACAACAACATTTTACCAGTAATTTCTAAAAACTAACAGAGTTTTATTCGTGATTTACCATTACAATACAAACTCCTCCTCTAGCTCAAAGTTTGAGAGGCTTATTTATGCCTTAAAAACCATAAATACCTCATACCAAATTACCCAAACCAACTCTTCACCTACTTGACTATTGAACTTCTCAATTTTGCATATTTTACAATATTTCCACCATTAGACCAAAATGACTAAAAAATCAATTGAATTACAACTAAATGGTCTCAAGGACCCTATTAAATAAAAAATGACTCAAAAAAAGGACACCTAATCACATGACCTCCTATTTGCATGAGTTGTCCTTGGTGCCCCTTTACCATACAAGTGGCCAAAAAGAAAATCCCATGTCCCATGAGGACTGTGCTACTTCCTTCCTCAGCTTGATCAAATTTTATTTTTTCTTTCCACATTCTCTTCCACCTATTAGTCCCTTCCACTAGGTTAGATACTGAAAATTTGCATCATGCTTTTCTCTCTTACACTTGATGTCACCTAGTCCTTTCTCCACCTTCACAAACCAATCTGTTGAGGGTCCTCTAACCTTTTTATCATCATGAATTGATGTTGTATCTGGTGCACATAATCATTTTCAACCTTTCCTTTGACTATCTTCATCTTCACTCTTGGAACATACTCGTACTCACCAACTTGTCTTTTCTTTTCAGCTTGATATTGATTCTCATTTGTAAACTATCCTTTGACCATTCTCCTGCCAAGAACTAGTGGTTTACTAACCTCTATACCTGCAAACAAACATTTACCTTTTTTCCCTTGAACTCTCTTCTTCATAATCTCTGATGCATGCTTGAATTCATCCATTTTATTTTTCCAAACACTCCTCTTTACTTCACTTTATATCTTCACATCTACTCTAAAATTTTCTATTCCTTGAACCTTTGTGCAATTAGAATTACAAACCTCTATCATGGTAGAATATGACTGCATTCCATCCTCTTTTCCAACCAATGGACATACTAACTCTCCCACTATGACCTCTCTAGGTCATTCTTTCCTTTCCTCTAGCAACTCATTTTCACTTACCTCATCTTTCTCACTTATTAGGGATTCCACCCCAAGGATATATGTCTCATCTAATCCATAAATCTCTACATTATCAGGTTCACACTCTTCTAGTCCCATCAATGGACAAAGCATCATCTCTTGCACACTCTCATCATGCTTTACTAACTTCTCTTTCTCCTTCACAAGGAGTTCTTCTTTGATCTCTTATGCCGTAGATTTCATTACCATCATTTCTTCCTCTTTCCTTTCTACCATTGCGTCATCCTTCCATACTGTTGTCTCAATATCTTTAGGCCTTGAAATGGCTTCAACTTCTACTTCATCTTCATCGTCTACTTACACAAACTCCTTCTTTCCACACATAATCACCCTTTTTGCTTGATTCTTCCCTTCATTATCTTCCACCAATAGAATTAATGTAAATGAAACTCCATCCTTCTCAATCTGGTATGTATTAAGCCTTCCATCATATAGGGCATACCTTTCATATTGCCATAGTATCCCTAACAACAAGTGACATACACTCGTAGGTACCACATCACATAATGACCTATCTTTATAGCCATCAATCTAAAATTCTACCCAAGCTTGTTCTTTAACCAAAAGAGAATGTTCACTACTCATTGAATCCAAATTCAATTTGTCAACAATCTCTTGTGACACCATGTTATCTAGACTTCTCGAATCCACTATTACCTTGCATACCTTGCCTTTACACTTGCATCTGGTCCTAAAAATTTCCTTTCTCCATAACATCTCCTTCCCTTCAGTAAACTCACTCATTCCCTTTTCCATGTTGCCTTTTCAACTTCCAAGTGTTTTCTTCTTCAACCTTTAACTATCTTCTTTCAAAGATCTAATCCATGTAGCTCTGATACAAATTGATGTAGGTCAGGGGTATCAATCACTCAACAAAGACAATTGGATGAGTTTCAAACAAATTTCAAATCACCAACTCTTTATCTTTTTAGTTTTCACCTCTCCACTATGCCTTTCCTAATAGGTCTGTAGACCCAGTTTTCAAGCTTTATCTCATAAATTTTCCAAATGACTTGACAAAAAAATTATTGTTTCAAAAAACCCTTATGAATCTTCATAACATACCTAAGAACCAACAGTGGTTGGTTTGGAACATGGGCTTCAAATTGAGGCTTCTTCGTTGTCCCGAATAGGCTAATGAGGCCTAATTACCAAAGGGACTTGTTTCAAAAGTTCACCTTGTCCCTGAAACTTGTTGCAGAAGTAATCACCATGTGTCTAAACCCCCAAAACCACAATTTATACTTAGTGGTACGACCTCCAACATATCTAACCTTGAAACCCTTGTTTTTTATGCTTTTTCAAGAGGGTTTATTGAAAAACTACTCTCTAGACCTCTTATCTCTATAATAAAGCCTCCAACACAACATTTTATGTCTGAATAGGCTGCTCAAACCTTCACCAAACTTAGACCATCAATGTCTCAACAAAACTCTACTTCAAACCACCATTTTTATACACTAATTCACTAAAAACACCCTAGGACAGCCTATGGCTTTCTCAAGAAGGAATAAGAACATACTCTTTTACCTTGAAGCTTGGAAAATATTGAATAATATCTCCTCATAGACCTTCACACCAATTTTTATGGGATTTCATTGGGTAAATTAAGAGATATTGAATTTTAATTGCCTATTTCGCTCTTAAAATCTGAACTTAACCGCCTAGAGTAAATTTGTAATATCTGGAGAAAAACTTAATAAAATTGAATGAAACAAAAACCAAAATTCTATAGATTCATTCCACCATCAAATACAATGACTTAAAAGCAATAATATGACCATAAAAGTCCATACAACAACCTACAACAACATTTTTCTACTAATTTTTGAAAAATAATAGAGTTTTATTCATGATTTACCTTTACAATACAAACTCCTCCTCTACCTCAAAGTCTAAGAGGCTTATTTATTCCTTAAAAACTATAACTACCTCATACCAAATGATCCAAACCAACTCTTCACCTACTTGACTCTTGAACTTCTGAATTTTACATTTTTTTATAATATTTGCACCTTTAGACCAAAATGACTAAAGAATCAACTTAATTAAAAATAAATGGTCTCAAGGACCCTATTGAATGTAAATTTACTCAAAAACGTAAGAAACCTAATCACTTGACCTCCTATTTGCATGAGTTGGCCTTGGTGCCCCTGCACCAAGAAGTAAATGTCAAAGGAGTAAAACAAGCTATCAATTTTGAGGTAGTCATAATCAAAGAAATATTTGATTCCTTTGATGCACTTTGAGTATTAATATGGTTTGTAGATTCACATATAATAATTGATGCATGGAAGGAAGAAATCTCATTTACAAATAATAGGAGAATATTACACATCCCCTTAGGAAATATCAAGATGAAGCCATGTAGAAGAGGTAGATAGAGTAGAAAATGATGATAATAAAAACCTAAACACCATAAGTAAGCTACTTGCAACTAAAATTTTGGAAGAAAACAACTTAAAATGGGAAGAGATAGATTAAATTGATGGGAGCACAAATAGAAAATGTGCATTGGAAGCATGGATACAAGGTGAACCATAAGTATCATCTCACTAGATCTTTAGCTCTAGAAGGATATGTAAGGTCAAGAAAATGCGAGGAGAATAATTACATGCACCAATGGACAGTGGTGTGAGCATAGAAAGTGATATGAAAATGGAAATACTAACTGTATACACCTAAAAAGGGTCTGGATAATCTAATTAATTAAATACGATTTATTTGATTAATTAACCTTTAATTCTTCTACTATTAAATAAATAGAAATATTTATTTATATAGTTCACTATTGATTCTTCAATCTCTATTATATTATGTACTCCTAATTAAATAAATAAATTTAATACTTTTTTTTTTTTAATTATCATTATTAAATTCTTCTATCAATTATCATATTTCTTCCATATTTATTTAATAAACATAGACTTCTAAAGTTTGTTTTATTAAATTAAATATCTTCTTTCCTAAATTGAATAAATCTAAATATTCAATTGAAATATATTCTACAGGTAATCATATCTACCTACCAAATTCGATATGATATGTCTAATTAATTCATCTCAATCTTCATGACAAAATTTGGAGACAAATTGGAGACAAATTTTCAGGCAACTCCTTCATCTTCTTCCATCAATTATACCTATTATTTGGTCAAGTGTTTTTGTGGGGAGGAACAATCTCCATAATCAGCTCCATATCCTTCATCCTTCACCATTGAATCCTCAAGATTGAATCCAAACCTCTGCTTTGCTGCCCCTTCACAAATCTGCTGCTAGGAATCTATAAATACAACCCCGTTCTACAGGAAAAAGATCCCAAGTTTGTGAAAACTTACTCTATAGGAATATCAATTAAGCAATCAAGCATATTATTTATTAATCATCATTTAATTCAGAAAAAGAATTATCATAGCTTCATAATATAGAATCATTTAGCTACATCTTAGTTTGATGTAGCTTAATTTATCAAGTTTCATCTCAATTTAGATTACAGTAGCATCAATATCATTTAACCATCATCATATATGATTAGATTTATGTGTTTAAGAAACATTTCATTCTCTAGATTGACACTATAACAGTCACAATGCTTACAAAATCTGAGAGCCCTATGATTTAATAAATCTTTGGAGATAGAGAGAAATATGACACTTTCAAGAGTTTTAGTGTTTTAATTAGATTAATATCTTATTAATTCTCTTGATATAATATCTTATTAAGAAGTGTTGTTAGTTATTTTACTATTTTATTTATTACACACTTACATTTTGGCACCCACTATCAACCACAAACACCATTTTTAATGTTTATCTTTGAAAAGTGTTGCAGTATTTTGATGTGTTTGTTTTAGCACGACCAAGAGATCTTATGATGCATACAACATATACTATAGCATGTTCACCAACTATTCTGGTGCATAAGAAAACTATTCTAGTGCATTAACCAACTATTCCGACGCATCAATTTTTTTATATCACCAGTCAAGGGGTTTTTCTTTTAGTGCATAAACTTACTATTTTAGCACGTCTATGATTTTATTTAATGCATAGATATGTTTTGGCACATATAAAAACTATTATGGCACATCTAATAACTGTTATGGTGCATATGATTAATTTTATATAATTTTAAATAATCTGAAGCCTAATCATTGTTTTCTATGTCCTAGGTAAGAAATACGCTTGTCAAAGATAGTTGCTGGAAAACATATGCCATTCAAAGACAAAACTCATGCTCTCCCCTTAACTAGGTGCAAGAAATATTTCTAGATTAATTAATGAAATATTTTGAACCACATGTTTTTTTGTCTCTCGAAAGTAATAGGCCTATGCTCTCCCCTTAAATAGGTGATCAAAATGCTAGACTTTCTATTTACGCTTTATTAAATCCTTTAGAAGGCCTACCATAGTGGGAAAAAGTACTCACCCTACGGGAATGACCTAAGTGGGAACAACCAAAGCCAGGTTTTACAACCCACTATAATCAAAAGTGAATTTGGGGAAACCCACAATTCAATGGAAGTGTGCAAGATAACCATCCCCAAAATCTTTATTCTAAAGATTGGGAGGTATCCTAAGGGAGTTTATCAATTTCCACTCGGAACGGATACCCTATCTACAAACTTTAGTGTAGAATCCAACTGTGTTAGTTTACGAACACTTCTTATATCATGGTGCAAGGGGAGGGAAGAATATTCCCCCAAGATACTCACCATATAACTATTAGAGACCCTGGCCAAAAGTGGAAGATTCAACTTTGGCTAAGACTCGGGAAAGTAAAAAATGTGGGTGCCCTCTAGGGGGTGACAAGGCTGTGTGAGATGACATAGTTGCAAGTTGTGGGTTGTGATATTCTAAGTGACCTACTTGAGATTGAAAATTGCTCAAACTATCTATTTTTGTGTCAAAACCTATGAAAATTGAAAGTATCAGACTAGATTCTAGAACACTCACTACATGTTTATGCATAGAATCTGAAATAAACTGTTTTACAATCTAGTTGTATTGTGTGAAGTTATTTTTGAGGGTATCATCCCAATAGAATATTAAAATCTAAAGATTTAAAAACACAAAACTTATCCACCATCTTCACTGGTAAGAAAATCATACCTTGGAATTAATCATCTTGCAAATAAAAAATAGAACAAATAGGAAAAACTATGAACATCCAGACAACTTCCAATTTAGTGCATACACCATATCTTTTAGCACATGCACAGTCTGTTTCAACGCATTGATCACCTATTTTAGCCCATCCACGGTCTATTCTAGCTTGTACAACCACTGTTTCGGTGCATCTATCATATCTTATAGCGCATCTGCATAGTCTATCATCATTATTTACCAGTATCTTAGTGCGTCCACAGTCTGTGTTAGCACATATGAATTTTGTTACAGTGCATACATAGTATCTTTTAGCACGTACACACTCTATTTTAGTGCATTGACTACCTATTATAGCGCATCCATAGAACAACAAAATAGAGAGTTATTTGAGACAAGTATCACACTTTTAGCATCAAAACCTACATTTATTTCAAAGAAAAAATATTTCCTCAGCACAACAGTGTCTTAAACTTGGAAAGATAGGACTTAAAATTCAAAATTTATCAAATTAAACCAAGATCTTGCAAACTTAAGGTGTCTAAACTATCACACAAATTATGGATTATTACGTTAAGTTTCTTTATCAGTATTTTATCATCCGACAATCAAGAAACAAAACAAAATAATCAATTTTTTAGCTTAGTCTCATCAATAGAATTTATCATTCTATTTGACTTAAGTTAATACCTTGAAACTCATCCAAACAAATGATCGAAGTTTAGTGAGACAAACAAACACTTGTATGCCAATTTTGATGAGGTTACAAAGAAATAAACTTAGAGAAAAGGAAATAGAAACACAAAATACCATGGTTGAAGAAAATCCTTAGAGGAGACTCCACCAAAATGGTACCAATGAAATAACCCAAGAGGACATCCAAACAACACAACAAGACCCACATTTCCATAAATTTATGGAAAAAGTCTTAGAACAAGATATGGAAAAATATCTTTTGATGCTAGCTAAACTAGGTGCAAAACTTCCAAAAGTTCCAACATCAATAGATTAAAAGAGACACCTAGAGCAACTAAAATTGAAACACAAAACATAGATCAAGTGGTTTACCTAACACATCAAATGCAAATTTTTCAACAATAGCTTCAAAATATGCAAAAGGGAAACACTAAAAGATACTCACTACAAGACATTTGTCCTTATCCTTTTTATCCAAGTGTGGACATGATACCATTTCGTAGAATTTGCGAGTTCCTAAAATACGACAAGTACAATGGTAAAATAGATCCAATTGACCATGTGAGGGAATTCAGGACCATGAGTTTAGAATTTACACAAGAGAAAACTTATCTAATGAGGTTATTTACAAGGATCTTAGGAGGTCAATGTATAAAATGGTTCTCTAAGCTACAACCAGGGATTCAAACTTTTGAAGAACTAGTCAATAGGTTTATCTCACAATTTTCCTTTAATATTCAATATGAGGTAACAATAAAAGACCTTTACAACATGAAACAAAATAAAGGGGGAGCATTCCTCTCATTTCAACAATGATGATGAAGGTTGTTTTCTAGATATCCATGTTCTATACCTGAAGAAGAAAAGATGGAATTATTCATTGACAACCTAACTGAAGACATGAGCTATAGGGTTGAATTACAATGTCCTACCACATTTGAGAAAGTAATTGTAAATGTTCTCAAGATCAAAGAATATTTGCTAAAAAGAGGGGTGATAAAACATTTCAATGAGGGGTCAAACAATACAAATTCCTCAAATCACTATGGCAAAATAATAGAAATACTAGAAACAATGATGTAAAAAATGACACAAAATGAAAAACTAGTATTTAATTTGATGAAATCTACTCCAAAGACCAATCAAAATAATGACCAAAACACCAATCAAAGTGTGAACCAAAACAACAATCCGAACAATGGAGAATCTTAACCACAATCATATCAAAATTCATCAAACTGATGAAGATTCACATCATTGGGATAGACACTAGAATCAACAATGAGAGAAATTATTGCAAATGGATTTATCACCTTACCCGAAGCAAGAAATTAGGAACCAAAAGTGAAAGCATCTTGTTGGAATGACACAGACTATTGTAACTTTCACAAAAACAAAGGACACATGACAAATGATTGTATGCAGTTAAAAAATCTAGTCCAAGATTTAATTGATAGTAAAAAGGTATTCATAGAAGGGCATAAAACCAATAATGATCATACTGTATTTAAGGATCCTTTACCAAATTATGAAAAGGGAGAATCTTCTTCTACAAACAAAAAAGGTAAAAATGTAAACTACGTTTATGAGGGCATAATATTTTGTATTTTTGCAGTTGAGAAAGATGATGTCACTGGAAATCAAGTTGATAACATTGGAACCAATGACATCATACCATTAGATCTAATCCCAAACATAAACACATCCAACAATTAGATCAATGTCATAAAATCAGGGAAAAGAAAGACTACTAATTGGTTAATGTAACGACACAGGGGAAATCCAAGGTAATATTGAGAGGAGTTGCATCTAAAACCAATACTCCCCCTTCAATTCAATACAACATTGTCAATCAACTACAGAAAATACAAGCACATATATCAATATTAGAACTCTTGAAAATCTCACCATCCCATAAGGAGATTTTAGAACAACCTTTGGTAGCCACCACAGTACCCAATAATTTGGATGTCTATCAATTTCAAGCTATGGTGGGAAATTTAGCCATACCTCATTGTCTATCATTTGTTGAATAGGAAGATGTATCACTTAATCATCCACACAATGCAACACTACATATCAAATTTTTAATCCACAAGCACCATGTTAAATGTGTCCTAATAGATGGTGGAGCTAGTTTAAATAGTTTCACTTTAAAATTGATCCATGCACTAGGTTATTCTGATGATGCTATCAATAATAGAAGGAAAATAATAATAAAATATTATGATGAAGAAGAGAGATCCTCCAAGGGATTGATTGTGTTACCTATTCAAGTAGAACCAATTGTGAAGAATATATTTTTCCAAGTGCTAGAGAAAGATCTAACCTATAATATACTTTTGAGACGTCCATGGATTCATGAAATGCAAACAGTTCCTTCAACTTATGATCAATATTTAAAATTTCAATTCAATGGACAAGAAGTAACTATATCAGTTGATTGCAACAATCCCCAACATTGTAACACACCTAAAACAACTCAAGACACTTTTGTGCCCCATAATAGAGAAGAAACCACTCTTAGTTCCTCCAATGGTGAAAAGAAACTAAACGTTGTATCCAAATGGGTTGAGAAAAAGGGGAAACCAAAAGATACAAGTGTTGTTGATACCACTTTATTAGACAATGAGGATCACCTAAATTCTCTATCCCAAAAATTTCAAGAAAAGATCTAATTGACTGAGAAATTCATGGGAGAATATTCCATTGGGCAATCTTTATGTCTTTCATAGCTGCTTCCATCTCCAAAAGCATATGGGAAGCCATCAACAAAGATACAAAAATCATCACAACCTACCATAGTTCTGGATGAAAGATTTGTAAAAGCGGGTACTCTAGAAGACAAAAAAGAAGACAAGGCCATCCTCAATTGGCTCTACAGAGACGAAAAAGCATCAAGATCAGCAAATATCATCTTAAAGATAAATCAGTATGGAAAAGGAAAAGATATATTAGAGAAAATGGGGTATGAAGGACATGGACCTATTGGAAAAATAAAGGAAGTCATCATAGAACCCATTCAACCTCTTACACTTCAGTCAAAAGATAAAACATGACTAGGTTATATAGGGGAATCAAAAGTGGAAATGACTTAGAAGCTTGTTGAAAGAATCCTTCAAATGCGAGATAGTTTTGAAACAAATTCCAATGAGTATGAGTGGGATATTTTTTTTGACATATCATACAGAGACATACAAATTGATGTCATAAAAGAGTATGCACCCACACTTGAGGAGGGACAAAGCTCGGGGATTAGATCACTTGTATTTGAATCAAAAAATATTGATGGCTCAAGTGAGGATGGACAAACATCAAGTGAACTAGATGAATTGGAGGAAATTAATATCATATACCTCGACATCACTATTGAAAACCCTAAAAACATAACTATTGGAACCCTCACTTTCCATGACCTCAATCAATCTGATGACTTTTTATCCTTAGTACATCTTGAACTTATCATTTGGGAACCAAGTGAACCTATTAATGTACCCATTTTTGTGAATGATGGTGCTATTGAAAGTTTCCTTTATTGTGACAAACCTAACACAAGTTATAATCATAAAAATAATAGTGACACATTCAGTGAGGAGGGTGTCAAATATTCCAATTATAAAATTGAAAACATGAATAATGGATCTAATGGTGAAAACCATTTAATGGCAGCATTAGATCTTGAAAAATTAAAAATAAAGAACGCATTTGATAGTGAAAACCTATCTGAGGCACCAAAATATGGGGGATTTGACACCCTTCCAGAGCATTATCATGAAATATCATCAGTGCTGGTGGAGCCTACATAGTCTATAAATATTGGCACAACAGAAAAATCAAAGACTTTACATCTAGCAGCATCTATGACAGAACAAGAAAAGCTAGAATTTGTCAAGTTCTTTGAGGACATAAGCATAAAATTTGCTTGGTCATACTCTAATATGCCATGTTTAGATCCAAATATCCTAATGCATCATTTATCTTTACCATCTGGGATAAAATGTGTGAAACAAAAACTAAGGAAAATGCATCCCCATATTGCCTTGATTGTAAAGACTGAGTTGAAAAAGTTGTTAGATGCAGGATTCATTAGGTCTATCGATTATGCAGAGTGGATATCTAATATTGTACCTATATCTAAATTGAACAACAGTATTAGAATATGTACTGACTTAAGAGATCTCAATATGGCATCTCCAAAGGATAATTTTCCTTTACCAAACATTGACATCACTTTGGACTTAACAATAGGACATGCCATGTTATCAATAATGGATGGTTTCTTGAGGTACAATCAAATCAAGATAGCATAAGATGATTAGGAGAAAACAACATTCACATGTCCATGGGGAAATTTATATTGGAATTCCATGCCCTTTGGGTTGAAAAATATAGGGGCCACATATCAGCGAGCAATGACAACCATTTTCCATGACATGATGCATACCTTTATGAAGGATTACGTGGATGATATCTTAGCAAAGTCATATACCAGAGAAGGGCATCTAGAGATGTTGGATAAGATATTTACCAGATTAGAGAAGTTCAAGGTCTGATTAAATCCTAAGAAATGTTTCTTTGGTGTTACATCAATTAAACTCCTAGGATACACAGTTTTAGAGAAGGGTATCGAAGTGGATCCTACCAAGGTCAAGGCTATAATGGAAATTCCATCACCAAAGAATATCAATTAGCTAAGGTCTCTACAAGGAAAGCAACAATCAATCAAGATATTTATCTCCTAATTAGTAGACAAAATTCATCCATTCAATCAATTTCTACATAAGAATGCCTTGCTCAAATGAGATCAAGGGTGTGAAACAACTTTCAATCAAATAAAACAATATCTAATTTCACCACCCATTCTCATGCCACCTACAGAAGAGAGACCATTGTTACTATACATTGCAATAACAAAAATTTCTTAAGGAGCACTATTAGCATACGAAGATCCTGAAGGAAAGGAACAAGTTGTTTACTATATCAGTAGAACTCTAAATGGCTATGAGATAAATTACACCTTCATTGAGAAATCTTGTTTGGTAGTGGTATTTTCTACCCAGTAGTTGCAGCATTACATGTTGACTCACACAATTAGGCTCATAGAAAATATTGATCCATTAAAATATCTACATAGGAAGGATACTTTAACAAGGAGACTAGCCAAGTGGGTTATGATGTTAAGTGAATTGGATATCTAGTATGTGGATAGGAGAGCCATCAAAGGTCAAGTGATTTATGATCAGTTAGCCAAAGCTCCATTAATTGATGATCATCCTATGAAAATTGAGTTTCTTGATGCAAAAATTCTTACTATGACAACACAACAATGGAAGCTATATTTTGATGGGTCATACACACAATGGGGGTTTGGTGCGGGAATCTTGTTTGTTACACCTAAAGGACACACCATCCCAAGGTCCTATAGACTCATGTTTTCATGTATCAATAATGTTGCTAAGTATGAGGAACTAATAATTGGCATCAAGGTAGCAATTGAATGGAAGATCACAAAGCTACAAGTCTATAGGGATTCACAAGTAGTCATTTATCCAGTAAATGATGAATATCAGATGAAAGACGAGAAGTTGATGCCATATAATAAGTTGATTGATGATCTCAAAAATCACTTTGTGGATATCAAGTTTGAACAAATTCAAAGGGCAGAAAACAAAAAGTTGTAGATGCTATGGCAACAATTGCTTCTCTTACAATTGCAGAAAAAATGTGGTCATTATGAGTTTATGGTAGAACAAGTGTCTAACCCTACTTTTGATAATCCTGAATCTCAAACCATATGCCAATTAGATGATGTTGAATCCTAAAACTATGGAAAGACCTATGCTTACCTAAACTACAATATCCTTCCTCTTGATCTTTCCAGAAACCAAACCGCATGACATACTTTAATAGTTGACATAGTTTACCATCGAGGTCTAGATGGTACTCTTCTCCAATTTCTAGAACATAAAAAATTTGAGACAACCTTATGTGAAGTCCATGAAGGTATTTGTGGAACTCATTCAAGTGGGCTAACTCTAGCCAAAAAAATCCTCTGTTTGGGGTATTACTAGATAAACATGGAGAAGGAGTCTTATCAATTTGTTAAGAAGTTCCAAAAATGCTAGATACATGGTAACTTAATCCATGCACCAGCCCAAGAATTGCAACCATTTACTTCAACATGGACTTTTTGTCAGTGGGGGTTGGACCTGGTAGGAAAAATTAATCCTTCTTCATCCAATGGACACAAGTTCATAATCATAGCAACAAAATACTTTACAAAGTGGATAGAGGTTGTTCCTTTAACAAAAATCACCAGGAAGAATATTTCTTCATTCATATGTAGTTACCTCATATGTCGGTATGGTATACCTTTCAAAAATCAGGATTCCCAAAAACTGTATGAAATATTTCACATCGAACATCATTTTTCAACACCGTACTATCCTTAGGAAAATGGCGAAGAAGAGGCCTCCAACAAAAAAATTATAAAAAATTATAAAGAAAATAGTCAATGATGTTGGACGTGATTGCCACAGTCAACTAAATCTGAATTTGTGGGCATACCGAACTAGCATCAAAACACCCATGGGATCTAAACCATATTCCTTGGTATATGGATTAGAGGCCATCCTACCTATTGAGGGCGAAATTCCATCACTCTATGTGTCATTGAAGGGTATAATTTTAGATGAGGATTATAGGGTGTCTAGACTTCAAAAATTGGAATTATTGGATGAATGTCATCAACAAGCGGTCAATGATTTAAAGGTATGCCAATAGAGAATGTTCATAAGCTACAATCATAGGGTAAAGCTTAGAGTCTTTTAGGTTGGTGACTTGGTCCTAAAGGAAAACCCTAGAAATCAACAAGACAAAGAAAAGAAAGGAAAATTTGAACTTAACTGGCTAGGTCCTTTTGTTGTCATATCAGTCTATGGATCAAAGCCTATCAATTGTCAACACCTGAAGGGGATCTGTTCGATGAACCTATCAATAGTATCCATCTTAGAAATTTTTGCACCTAAATCACCTAGTGCATAGTTCAAGTCCCAGGGAAATAGTTACCTTGATGAAAACCTAGCAAACATGTAACAAAAAAGTGCAAAATACAAAAAAAATAGAAAATCAAAAAATACAAAAAAATAAATTCATAAAGTTCAAAAAGTGCAATAAAAAAATGTAGCAAAAACTTGGAAACAGGAACTACTTGTGATTTAAACCAATAGTTTCATCTATTAGATACATGTCATGGTTGTTCACTTTCACTATCATTTACATTCAATATCATATCATAATAAATGTGGTCATGTCTCACCCTAGCTTGGGGGAAAAATCATGAACTCACTACGGGCAATAAATTTGAGCTTAAACAATTAGGTGAACAATAGTATGAAAAACATGACAAACACAATGATCACAGTGAAACCCAACATTGAGCATACATCGAACATCAGAAAATTTCAAGAAATCAACCATCCATATCAAACAGCTGAAATAAAAATCAAATCAAAAAAAACTTTAGGGGGATGATATTCTTTTGAATTATGATTTTATCATTATATGCTTGAGTGTTCAACATGTTGTACTTTTATTATTGTTATCATTTCTTTGGAGCAACTCAATGATGTATTGAACTAGAGAAGCTAGGAAGGAGAATGGTATTTTCTTTGTCTACTATCTGTAAATTGATCATTTATTGTGTGAATTGTCATGAGTTGTGCTCTACAAAGTATCAACGATGACATTTTTTGTTTACATAGTATAATGATTCAATTCTTGTCTGTTTATGCAGGAAATGCTCAGGTCATCTCGGTTTAATTATACCTAGATGCTTGTGTTCACTTGCAATATCAAAAATCATGAAATTAGTACTCAAGTTATCATGGTCTAACTCATACCATCGATGCTTGTAATCACTTTCAACATTTTAAAGGCTCAATGATGATAAAAAGCATGATAAAATTACTATTAAGGTGACAATTTTCTCATATGTATTTTTGCATGATTATATTAGGTTGCATCGATGATAGCTTTGCATTGCAGAGTATTTTGTACCAAAGACGAGTAACCAATTCATAAGCGATGTTAACTTTTCTTATTAAAATATTGAGTATACTTGACATTAAAAAAAACATCATCATTATCATATAGTTGTAGAATCATTTCCATTGCATACATTAGAGAACATTATTATAGCATTTCATTATTCATACATTCCATTATATATTTTGCATCATATCATATTTGTCAAATCATCACATCATAAAATTGCATGAGAAACACTATCAAAAATAGATCTCTATGTAGCTACATATTCATTCATCATTATCATATAATAAAGCATACATTAAAATAAGTATTATTATTATCATATTTCATTCATCCATTTATCATATCATATATCTGCATTATTCATCTATCATTGAAACATCACATCCATAATCATGCATATGGTTACATTATCATGTAATTAGATATACAAATCATCATGCATCTATCAATCCATGTAAAATAACTATATACATCATCATTATTCACATCATGCATACAATAGAACATCATAAATCATAGCGTATCACATGATCATTAAATGCATTCATAACATATCATGTAGATCATTACATAACATATAGAATAGGGAAATTAAATGAATCCATCATTAAACCATATAGAACACATATAGATCAATTAATCCACCACATATCAAATAGATCTCAAAAACATAATGTCAAGTATACAATGATGTCTGAAATAAAAAGAGATATAAC
This sequence comes from Sequoiadendron giganteum, assembly GCA_007115665.2. NCBI lineage: Eukaryota > Viridiplantae > Streptophyta > Pinopsida > Cupressales > Cupressaceae > Sequoiadendron > Sequoiadendron giganteum. Next base: position 665,939,092 of record CM021103.1, on the reverse strand, counting down.
ATCAACAATGGTTGTGAATCAAAAAACTAGAGTATACATCATGTCTCATATATCATAGTATCACATCATAAAACTATGACCTACTACCTCCAGATGGTGTAGGCATCTCTGGGCTGGTACCTCTCCCACCTAATGTACCAAGATCTCTTAGATCTCTCCATGGAGGATGAGTCACACCCTTGCTAACAGTCTTGGAATGAGTCCTACCTGATCGAGACTACACATAACTAACTCACTGCTCAAACGGGACTGCATCATGGTATTGGCCCCTATAAAACTCTGCATCTCTGCCCACATGAAGAACCTCTCTCAAATAATCACCCACAGTGGTGCCATCTACTAATCTATGTAATCTGTCAATGGTATTCTATGCATGCTCTGTAACCTGTCTAGCTACATCTCACTCTATTTCCAATGAGGCAATTTGTGCCTGAGCAGCTGCCAACTGTCCCTATACATGTGTAAGAGCCTATGCATGACCCTAGGGTTGTGCCTACATCTGAGTTTGAGTCTATGCTAACAAACCCTAAGTCTATACCAACTTCCCCTATAAGATTTGTACCTACACCTATAAAATCATAATCTGAGTTTGTTGATGCTGTGACAATACCCCAATACGCATACACTGCTCAGAGGAAGCTACCAGTGATTGCCTCTTACGAGGCACAATAAACTATCCCACATCAACATATTCACGTAACTCACCACCACTATAATCATCTCCACCACCCTCATCATCTCCCTCATCATCCCCACCACCACCTCCTCCATCATCACCCCGATCACCATCTCCCTCCTCATCATCACTATCCTCCTCCTCTAAAGGTAAGGGCACTGGCTCATCAAGAACAGTAATCTATGTAAAGGGATGTAAAATTAGATACTATGAATAATCTATTGTAACATGTGCCTCTATAATATCTAGATGAATATCCCAAAATACAGGTTCTAGAGCCAGATACTCCTGAGTGGTGACATCATATTAGAGAAAAGGTCCCCAATCTACAACATCTATCTATCGATAACCATAATGAGCAACACCCTAGGGCATGCCTTGCATGATACCATATAGTTTTTGAGTACCCTCCTTAGTAGAAATATCTCCAAAACCCAATGAGTATGACCAATTGATAGCAATGACTGAGCGAGATATGGCATTTGAATATCATCATCATCCCAATGCTCACAATCGAGATAAGGCCACCATGTGACATCCTCAACATTGTCCAACACTCTCCTCCAAGGCTCTAGCTTACCTAGTCTAGGCTGAGTAAGAAGACCTATGTAAATGTGCACATATGACCTCATGGCTAGTCTATGTCTCACCATCATTGGAAATGCAACAACTATATGTGTTCCCACACCCATATCTATAATAATGTAACCCCTGCTAACAAACTACGGCCTCAAAGGTAGACAGCCGAATGTAAATCATGATAAAGATGGGAAAGCATACACATGCCCCATGAATAGGTGGTACCATGCACAATCATACTCTCTAATGCACACCCCAACCAATAGAAAGTCGCTTTGACCTACGATTAGGACAAAGGAACCCTCCAATGAAACCAAAAAGAATTGAAGGCAAGGTAGCATAAGCATCAACTATCTGACGCCATGGAATCTCATACCCACAAATATGATCATCCTGAAAAACTCTACGGGGAGCATCAGTCCCACCCTTCTCTATAGAATCATATAACACTAGGTCACCAATGATAGGAATCCTCAAAATCCATCATACATTCTCAAGAGTGACAATCATCTCGCTAGTAGGAAGGTGGAAGGTATTATGCTCACTATGCCACCTCTCTGCTAGGGCTATCAAGAGACCTCGATTAATCCTAATCTGGGGCATATATAAGAGAGATTCCAAACCACAATGTGTAATCATAGCTGTTTTAGGCTACACTAGCTATGATATCAAATCGAAAGTCCTAGGAAACTGCTCACAAACCTGGAGGTTCGTTAAAGCCTCCTATCATCACAAAAAAATTGGAAGTCAAGAATCTTTGGTCAAATCATCAAACATCAATAATCCTATCAAATCTAATAAGCTTTGGTGATACTTTGGTCAAATCTCATGAGTAATCATCAAATCAACCTCGCCTATCATGAGGTCAATCATCAATCTTAAAAATTGTATCTCGCCTATCATGAGGTCAATTAATCAAATGAACCTTGCTTATCATGAGGTTTTCAATCAAACTATAATTATTCCTCACCTATCATGAGATTAATTTTCATCATCAATCATCAAACCTCACCTATCATGAGGTTAAACATCATCTAATCTATATATATCATCAATCATATCAACCTATAGATGACACGATCGACAATGGACAAAATCAAGGAAAAATTGACAAAATACAACATTCTGACATAGATGTGCCAAAACGGTGTTTTGATGTGCTAGAACATTCCATATGCCATTTTATTATATCAAAGCACTAAAATAGGTGGTCAATGTGCTAAATCAATGGATGTGTCATTTCATTTGGCCTACTTGCTAAAACAGGCATCTAATGCACCACATCAGCCTACGTGCCAATTTAGGATGTCAATGCGCTAAATTATCTTACCTAAACATTAAATCATTGGATGCACTATTTCATCCTATGTATGCATTAAAATATCTATTTGTTGATGGAGTTTTTATGCACTTCTAAACACAAGTAATGCATGGATGCATCACCTCTCTTGAAAGACAATCTTCCATAATCAGATTGCAGAACACTATCCCAAGGTCTCTAATGTTAGGTATTAACTTGCTTGGAATATCTCAATTTTTTCATGTGACTTGTTGGAATCACAAGGCAGTCTTAAGTGGAATAAACTAGAGGAGAATTGGATCTGCGAATAGAGTTCTTCAGATAGGAAATTACTGCACTTTTGTTGCAGGTTCAAACAACAGTCTAAACTCCATTTCAGTTTTAACTTTTGGCTTCACAATGTGCAATAAACCCTAGCATAGGTCACTTCTAAAAAAAAAGGAAAAAGGGAAGGAGAGAGAGAGTTTTAGGACCTGCAACTACCAATGAATAGTGATCATGGAGGTTTTTGCTATGGACATTTTTCTTAAAATAAAATTTCACTTAATCAGAAATTTCACAATGCCATTAAATCTATGCTATCTTCTAAGGACTGTAGATATTTCATCATTCATTTTCCATATACACGTACAAAAAAAGATAAATTTTAAAGAGAAGCTATAAAATCATAGTCCAGACTAACTTTACATAGCCATCTACCAACAACAAATAATGAAAAGTATGGACAAGAAAAGCATACACACAGCAGGAATCTTCACAACCAAGGAAAGCATTACTAAATCTACCATGGATAGCTAAAAGGAAACTAGAACAGTAAAGTAAATCAAACTAAAATCTTAACTTATGAGAGAAGAATCATGAAACATGAGAAGAAATCCAGAAATGCACCAAGATCAATATATTTCTATTGCAATTTCTACAACATGTCTTTACAACAACTCCACTCTCTCTAAATGAGAGGAGGAGACCCCTATTTATAGCATTCAAAATGAAAAATGAGCGGCCAAGATTTAATCTCATTGTGTGACCAAGATTCACTTTACACCAAGGTTTCACCTACCCCCAAATATATTTCATTTTTAAAATACACTTTGTCCATATCCTTGTTTTGTCTTCTAGTGGCGGCACTGTAGCATTTTCATCTTCTTGTTGATTGCTCTTTGCCACAACTATTCCTTTAGGAATTCTTCATCAAAATTAGGGTTTCCCTCCTTCTTCGAAAATGCATACTCCATGAATTTCAAGATCACTGACCCAAAATTTTCAACCTCAATGATGTCAAATCTCAACACTTGGTAGCTCCATTCTTTGGAATTATTAACAAGCTTTTCCCAGTCCTCGTCATACTTGGTAGTGTGGTCTTTGAATAGCTCAGACTAGGTGAAAGCTCGAGCAGCAAAGCATATAAAATCTGCAGTAATCTCGATCATCATCCCATTCTCCATCCTCTTTTGGAAGTGAGACTTTATGATTTCTGGATTGATCTTAATAGCAGGAATTTCATACCCCGTCATCAACTTCAAGTATCAGAAACAATCCCCTTTGGCCTCCTTGGTCCATTTAATATCCGGAGTTACTTGCTCAAGTACTTGTTCTAGCCTTTCCTTCCATTGATTGAAGTCTCGCTTCCACACATCCATCAACCAATGGTCATCGTCCTTGAAGGAAAAATCCTTTTCCCAAACCTCACTTGGTAGTGTGAGGATAGCCTCAATTTTTGGGTAACCAGCCCCATATTTCTTTGGGAACTCAATGCAGATTCACCTCATACCTTCAAGAGACATTTGTACTTCCAAGAACTTGTTCAATGTTCGAACAACCAAATTGATAACTATATTCCCAATATCCAAGACCTATCACAACCAATTTTCTATTGTCTTGTCCAAGTTCTTTCTCTTTTCTAGCTTGTTAATCTTTTGTTTGGACAACAACTATGGCAGGGATGAGGATGTGGTGGGCTATTCCTCCGAGGATGACCATTGTGAAATATAGGTTGTCAAATCAGCCACCTGTGCCTTAAGCTCCTCCTTCAAAACTTTATCCTATTGAATGAGGTGCATCATTGTGGTGACTGATTCCTGAAGACGGTCAACCTTCTGCTCTCTAGTGGCCACTCCCAAGTCAATGGTGGATACATTGTAGCTTATTCCCTATTCTCCAACCACTGGTATAGCTATTTGTACATCCCTAGATCTAGAGGCATCCATTATTAACTTTGATTTGATTATAGGCCTTTTGTCCTTCTTGGTACCAATCTAAGCTTTGGCCAATATTTCCCCCAATCTTGCTTTTGGGTCCTTTAGAGCAGGAGTCCTCTTTTCCAGCTACCTTTCCAACTAGTTGGGAATTGGGGACGCTTCCTTGGGTGATTCATGTTCATCTTTTCTATCCTCCACCTTGAGTTCAATGACCCTATCATTGAGGACCTCCTACTTAATCCTTGTATCTTCCCTCTTGTCATTAGAGTCTTGTACAAGCATTATGTGCTTGATGGTAGATTTGGTGGGAATTCATTTGCCAGGGTGGTCTTCTCCCTCAGCATCCTTTTCTTCCTTATCCTGATCATGCCTACATTCCTCAAGCTTATCCTCTTTTCCACCTTTATGAAAGGATGTTTCCTCACCATGCTCATGGGCACAGACATTCCCCTCTACTGGAGACTTATCACCCTTTGTCTCTGGAGCAACGACTCTTTCTTCATCCATAGGCTATCTTTCAGCCTCTTTGTCTTCAATCTAATTAAGTTGTTTGTCACATTTCGGATTGAGCTTTAGATCAACTATTTCTTGAATTATGTATGTGCCTAGATCCTCACTGGAAGACTCATACAATACCTCATCAATCACCCTATGTTTGTATATTGGGTGCTCATGATACTCAAATTCCTCATCTTCCAACCTCTTAGTTACCTCTAGTTGTCGTTCCATCTCATCAGAGATTTGCATTGTAGCCTCCATACTAGGTGGATCCATAGGAGGAGGAGGGACCGAGGTGTTAACCATTGTTTGGGAAATTTCAGCGTACACCATTGTATTTGCAAACATTCTCAAAAGTTCAGATGACACATTCTTCATATATTTGATGAAGGTATCTGAGAGAGCAAGGGTAGGCATTGCAGTGGTATTGGCGGTGGTTAGAAGAGAGAATGAAGGAGACATGGAGGACGATGAAATCAGTGAGGTAGTGGCGAAGGATGAATCCACTAATATGACTTGTGCGACGGGAGAAGTGGAGGCAAGGTGGAAAACAATGTCCACTATGGGAAGAGAGGAAGCAACTATTGCATGTGGAATAGGTGGGGTGGTGGCAATAGTAGCAGTGGTTGTAACAGTAGATGAAGCAGGTGGAGATCTTGGTCGATCAACTTCCATCTCCTCACCCTCGTGGAGTGGATCTTTAGGTATTAGTGGCATCTCAGTGACGCTTCTCATTCTTCTATGCTTTTTAGGAGGCTCACCCTCTAAGTCCTTTCTAGCATACACTTTTGGGTTAGGTTGTTGCTCACAAACCTCCTTTCTCTTCTTCAACTTGATAGATGGTGGGAACTTGGATGTTTCTCCAATTGTAGTAGCAGTCATCCCACCATCAGAACCACTTGGCTCACTTTTGAGCCCCTTGAATGTCAAGGGGACTCCTTGTTTCTTCAAATGAGTAACCTTCCCATCGATCCACGCCTTTGTTCGAGCCTCAATGAGCTTGGTAATAATGTCAAGGTCATCAACCTCTTGCTCATTCCAATCAATTAAAGGAAATGGTAAATTTTCAATAGCACTGTATCTTTGGTCGATCACGATGCCCTCCTCTTCTTCCAGTTGATCTAGCACCAGAAAAAAGTTCACCCTTTTTACAAAGTACACGGTCATACACATATAGTGCCTTACCTACACTTCAAAATCATATTTTCAATTGGCCCAAAAATCCTCAACATGGTGGAGGTGGGCATATTCCTATCCAATTGCCCTCCTAATGTGGTCATATGGGTCCATCTGTGGCCTAGTTGTATGTGGCTTGAAATGGTACTCAACCAACTCTTTCTCTAAATTGCCTACACATTGGGAAGTATAAAGTTCATATATTCCTTGGCCGAGTGTGAGAGGATAAGGGGTTCCCACCAGATTCTTACTGCTTAGAACATTATGTATATGTTGCAACTACCAAGATAGTTCCAATAGTATAATCCGGTCATTAGGGTACTAGGGCAGCTTATTCGACCTTTCAAAGAATCCATGGGCATGTATGTATGTGAAATTTGGGTACTGAATGTACAAGAAGGCATAATTTTTGAGGAGGGCCCTGGCACTATGAGAGAATCTTCTCTCAAAATCACCTCCAAGCAGTCAGATGATGTAGGCAATAAATGCATCATTTACCCTATAGTAATCCCTCTTAAAATTTCTATACTACAGCTAAGGGTACTTGTCATATGGTTTGAGCTCTCTTCTTGGCATCTCATTGGGAACTTTGGACAATCTGTTGGTTTTTTTTTTGGTAAACTAGGTTTGTCTCCTAATCTACCTATGGAATTGCCAATTCCAATCAAGGGCAGCTCGAAGGACTTGGCCCAACTAACGAGGATTTAATAATAACCTCCTACACTTTGGGCTCTCCAAGACCTAGGAGGGTGATCCCAATAATGTATTTATGATCACTGCATCAAACTCATAAAAAAATTATTAATAGTTCACAGACAATTTCACAAATAGCTCAACAAAACAGAATATTACTAGAGTGAATCGACCCTCACGAGTGATATCAAGTACTTGGAGCATGAGATGGTTACAACATCATTTCATAACTTATGATATTCATTTTAATTGCAAGTTGGTGGCAAGCCCTAAGTAAAGACATACAGAAATAGGGTTTTATAAATTCATACAATTTAGATCAGTTCCATATACCATTGGGGAGTCAAGTTTACAAACATTCAAGAACTAACAACAGATTTAAATACATAACATATATGATCCCTGGCAATATTGCATTACAACATTGTCAATCCTTATCCCAGCCCAATACTTCTTACCAAATCCCTCTTCAAACATACCCATCTATGATTCCATCCAAGCATTTAATTAATTCTTTGAATTAAAGCCAAAACGGAAAACATACTCATCATAACAATGAGATGAACACCATAATCCTTGATTATTTTATTCAAAATTTTCATATGTCTATACAAAGGAGAGACAAGAGCTCGAGATTTAACATCATACTCAAATGCTAGTACTGTTATGAACCTGGAAATTTCATAAACATAAAACCCATTACAAGAGAACCCCAAACCTAAATTGCCTTAACATTCAAAAATGAAACTCTTACAATATGTTCTGCAACTAGACCTAGACTCGACCTTCAAAATATCTAGCTTGCCAACCCCTACTACTGGCCCTAAAATCCTTCTTATAGAAATGAAGGAGCAAATAAGCATCGGGCCAGAAATTACACATGTCATCAATTAATAGGACCACTATGTGCCCACTCAAAACTATGATTAAGATTACTAGGTCCTGGAGCATCTTCCTGTTGATCTTTAACCTTCATACAATAGCTACCACATTGGTTACACCTCAAAATCTATGCTCAAAAATGTCATGGAATCAAAACCATAATTAGTTACACTATAACTGCTGAGCTGTAAACTACCGGTGGAAGATACCGTTTCATTCCTCTTCAGCTAAGTACTTGTCCACCCAAATTTGATATTCTTCATCAGTGGACCAATTAAAATTCACCACCTCTATCACCCTAGTATTATAAGGTGTGAATTTCACCACAACCTAGTTGGCTTCTCTTTCAAATGACTCCAAAAACATGATAGTATTAATTATTTTATCCATGCTGCTTACTAACAAGTCATGATCTGAGTCATCACAAACCAATTTGATTTGTGCACTGATGACCTCTTCTACCCTTTCCTGCCATTGCTGCAATTTCTTAATATTTCCTTGTGCATCTAATATATCAGGCAAAAAGGTATCATTCCAATCATCAAAAATTTTTACTAGTTCTCCAATTTTCTTACTCAAGTCATCAGGTAGGGCCTGGAATCCCTTCAATGATTTCACAAAACTTTGAGTAGGCTTTACTGATTGAGGCCTGTTATTTGCATCGAACCTGGAGGCTTTAAACATAATATCTAAATCAGTGGCACGAGGGATCCACTTCTCAACCAGGGGTAAGACCACATCTCGATCCCTGTTAACATTTTGTAATCCAACCAAAAATAAAGAATACAAAGAATGAACAAATGGCAACCTAGAATCAACCTTCTCATTTAAATTCCTCAACATAGTGTCAACCACCTCATTGTGTCTAGCCATGGCATCATTCTCACTAGCCTTTAGGGTGGCTTGTAATTTTGTGATCTTACTCATCATCTACTTTTTGGTGGGGTCCACAGAATATTCCATTTCCTCTTTAATCGGCTCTGGTATAGTGCTAGGAGCAGGTGTCTGAATTGGGGATCCAGGGATAGAAATAATTGGGATAGTAGGGGAACTGACCCTGAAGTGATAGGTAGCTGTCTGATAGTAGGAGCATTGGAAGATTCTCCCACCTGCCCATATTTTAACCTATCTACTTCAGATTGTAACTCAACATTTCTTTGTTGCATTTTACTATATTCCCCAATTATTGCATTATATTTTTCCATGAGGCTCTTCCTTTCAACCTCTTCCTTTTCTGCTGTCCTTTGGGCCAATTTGGCCACATTCAGTGTCAAGCTTGTGGCTTCTGTTGTTGAGGTTTCAGAGGCCCTCTTGATAATGAGCCCATCTCTTAAATTTGGGCTAATATCTGTCACATTTGGTTTTCTACCCTGAGGTGCTAGAGCCCATATGGCCAGTGTCTCATAATCCTCACTAAAAGTAGAGTCTTGTAGGGCTACCTTGATTTCTTCTTCACTACTCTGCATAGGATACTTGGACTGCATAATACCATTGAATGCCATAGCATCAGCTACATCCCATTCAGGGAGGAGTAAGACACCTAATTGGGTCATAAGTTTCCTTCCTTCCTCAGGGGTGATGTTTTTCAATTGCTCCATCAATTTAGCTTTTACTTCATCATCATTCTCTTGGTTTGACCTATCAGGTCTTGATTCCCTCCTATTCTTGCATCTATCCCGATATTCTTCTAATTTCATTCTCCAAATCAGTTGCAAGAATACTGGAGTCTTCACAAATGCATCATCATCCAAGAATTCCTTGCAGGCCTCCATCTTGGCATCCTGCATGTACTGCCCCTTTATATCCATATCAGTGAGCACCAATTGTGCCGATCTAGGAGGAGAGGGGATACCAACCTACATTTCTTGGTTAGTTATGACTTTTTCATCCATCAGAACCTCTTGTGGTTCTTCAATCCTTTTCCTTTTAGTGCTTGGCTCTGATGACAGCTCCATAGGATCATTTCTTGGTGGGGAATCCAAATCAACAATCTTTATCCCTCTAGGCTTCCTGACCCCATGACCCGGTAGTAATGATGTTTTCATTAATTGCTTTCCCTTTTTATTTCCTGCCTCTTCATCACTGCTACTATCTTTCCTCCTTCTGTATAGAGGCCTATCCACTGATGGTTGATAAGCTAGCCTTGATTCCCCAGGCCTCACATCTCCCTCCTAAATCCCCAAATCCAATTCTAAATTGGCTTTCTTGGTCCTCAGGATGTTCATGATCTCCTTCAAATTACTCATCAAAAAATCAATTCTTTTATGAAATGGAGTAAACTCCATCAATGGATCATACCTTGGATCTAGTTTATGTACCATGGCTAGCATTTTCTCATATGCAATCCATTTTTCCTTATTCAATTCTTGCTGGTTCAATTCAAATTCATTTCTAATTAAATCTTCGAGGAAGTTGAAAACATGAATAAATTTACCACCCTTAATCTTCTGCCTAAATAAGGCAAAGAATCCCTCAAGGTCATGTTGTCTTCTGGATCCATTCTTCAAATGGTATTCATCAAAATATCGATCAAAATGGACCCAACCTCCCTTAGAGAATACAAAGTCAGAGACAATAGTATAATCAGGGAACAAAGTCCCTTTTCCTCTTCTTGTCAAATTCTCTTCGTGAATGTAGCCTAATTGCCACATCACCTCTACAAATCCCATCTCTGTTGGTACATTATATGAGAGAATATGAAGAGCTCCCTGGAAACCATAAATCCTCAAAATAGTACTCACAGGGTAAAGAATAATGTGACCCCAATTATGGCACACCTTCAAATCAGGTCTCCTTATTTTGGGTCAGAGGAAATCATGCAAATCCTCAGGAATTCTTGGCACATTCACCACCAATTTAGCCCTAATCCTAGAGGCAAAGCAGTTATCAAACTGCACAAAACTAGCACCTCCCTTATTACCAGACATGTCTGCATTCCAAGCCTGTACCGGTAATTTCTCTCCATTTACCTCTCACTTTAGCTCCATTTTCTCTGAGAAGAATTCAGCATTCTCATACAAAAACATGTGCATTAATAAGGAGTACCAAAAGAAAGGAGTACCAGAATCTCCATTATGCAACTTCAACAAACCCTCATGTATCCTTTTAGCAAGGAAAGAAGCGTAGTCATAAATCATAGAAAAATTAGGGTGCTGAATCTGAGCCCGCATGAACATAAAAGCGATAGGCATCACAGTGTTAGGGTTGAAACCAATGATTTGTCAAAGTGAATAGAACGTTGCCAAGAAATGATCAGTAAAGCAACTTAACCTGAAAGGCTCTCCGTCAGTTGGGTTGATGTGAATTGTTGAGCTGCCCACCCTGGCCAAATAATGGGGAAGCAACCTTGACCTAAAAAGAGGCTAAGATCTGGCATATTCTTGCTTCATCTCCTCAAAGTCAATTCAAACCAAAAATGAGCTATACTCACTCAAATCAAAAACCTGATGAATTGTATCAGCATTCACATTCAATAGAACACCACCATCATTATCCCTGATAATATGTGTGATAGGGTCATATCGTGCAGCCACTGCCCTAAGTAGGTCAACATCCAGAAACACATTCGGTACCACAAGCTTTCCCATGTCATATCTCCAACTATTTGAAAAAGGATGAGACACATTTTGTTGCCCATACCATCTCCTAAACAATTCCAAACCCGTCATAGGCACTCTGGCATCTGCAATATTGTAATTCTTACAACTCAATCCCTCACCTAGGGCTATCCCGTTCATTAAGACCAAACCTTTCTTGCTGTCGTTTGTTGACAAAGGGAATTGGTCCAAGAAATCATCATAGAGATTCCTATGTATGTAATCAATATGGCCAGAATGTTGCTTTGGTGGCACCATTTTAACAGCTAGGCCTTCTTCAAAAACAAATTTCATAGACAAACTAAGGTTACCAAGAATAGAATTACAGCAAAACCTTGCAATTTCTCATAATCCAGAAGAAACAGTAACCCTAGAATTGTAATAAAGAAAATCACTGATAACACAATGCAACCCTTTTCTCGAATCACATTCAAACAGAGATAGTGGTAAGAAAATCACTTATAAAATTCATGCCCCGCAGAAAATTCAAACCCGTGCTGAAATTACTTTTGAAAAATTTCTATCTCTGGCTCTGGATCGCTTCGCAAACACTTGAATGTCTTTATGGCAATGCGATTATGGAATTAAGTACTCAGAAATGATGAAAATAGCCAAGTAGATGTCTCGTCCACCACTAAAGCTTACTTTCATGCCGCGCCAATGACTTCAATTACGTTTGATGCAAGTTTAAAATCTCATCATCGATCTCATCTTTCTGTCAGATTATCGAATGACTGTCTTAAAAAAAAAGCTGACAACACTTCCACGTCATCGTCAAGGGCCAACCATAAAACACAGCCTCAAAAGAGTACATGTGGCATTCACCCACGATATCGTGATCACTAAACCCCTATTGGTTTAGGATCACATGATTGTGGGCAGCCGTTGATCTCCACCATCTGCGATCTCAATAAACAAAACAAGAGGTGGCACCAATATCTATCTGTCGAGCAGCTTTTCCATCAAGATTAAGACATCGCCGTTGATTACAAGTATGTGCATTTCTCATGTAGTTAAGTAACATGCTTAATAACGCCCTAAATTTTAACGCATAAATTGAGCACTTTATTTGCTTTTCTCAGCACCAGCAACTTGAGACACGTGGCGCCCACCTGTGATATCGCTATCACCAAATAGCCAGCAGTGATGTCATCACGGGATGGCAGGAAATGGTCAAGATCAACTTCAAGAAGATCGATGGTCAGTAAAATAACCCCTGCAAAACATTAAAATACTTAGAAGAAAGTAAGGGGAAAAGGACACCACCCAGGGCAACGATAGTCGATGACTTAAGGTTGTTTTTAAAAGACAAAGCATGGACCGACCCAGACTTAGGTAAATAAAAGGGTTGGGAAATTTTTTTTTCATTTTATATTAAAAGGGTCCATGCCTAGATGATTACATAGGACATAAGCTATTTTTAAGACCCTCTCCAAAAGGTAACGATGAAAAAGACCCAACCTAACAATAGAATACCAAGGTCCCATGAAAGCAAGGCAGAAATCCATATTCAGGCACCCTCTGAATAAGAAGACAAACCAAAAATAACGGAAGACCAAGGATTTAAAATTGAGGCTCCATCACAATTCACTATAATATCGCTGATTGGAGAGTGAATATACCAAGTAGGATTTCACGTAGAATTTGGAGGTCTTCTTTACATTAACGAATTGCTCATGGAAGCAGTTACTGATTATCTCTCCCCAATAGAATGCAGTGTCCTCTCCATGAAGAATTTGTTTGTCAAAATAAATCATCCATTCTTGGAAAAAGGCCACAGTAGGAAGGCCCATTACTCTACTTAACAGGGTAACCAGATCATGGTAGTCTTTGAAGAATTTACTGTGGTATAGCTCCTAAGGAACCTTGGCAACACTGCCTTGTTTCTCCTTCAAAAAATACTAGTTGATCAACTTCTTTCACTTCAAAGGATCCTCATTCCATAATTTCTTGCACTCCTGAATAGTTGGAGTCTCCATTCTTTCGAAGACGGGTATGCGGAAGGTTTTTGTTATCCCTAGACGGGACATATCAGCCAGGATGTTGTCATCTCTATCCACGATGGTGCTTGTTTCAAGTTGGTATGCTTCCCAGCAAGCCATCACTAGCTCGGGTGCAATCAAGGTTGGATGGAAACCTGCAGCCTTAACCAATTTGTTGCTTTTGATTAGCTTGGCATTCTCAGTCTTTGGCTATATCCTGACTCTTTGTGTGAAGTCATCAATATCAATGTGCCCGATGTTGGTGTCTGTGATATCTTTCCACTTAGTTGTAACTTTGGAGTGCAATGGCACTCCCTAGAATTGGTACCTCATTTGTTCTTTGTCCTCCTTTCCTTAGAGATTTTTGGTAGTTCCATTCCCTTTGTCCTTGGCTGCTCCCAAAGTTTCTGCACCAGATTCCATAAATCTTGCATAGAGAGATGGGAGTTAGCAAAATTAAAAATGAGGATGAAGCCTCAGACAAACACCTACAAATCAAGGTTAGATCCACAATTGTCATTTAAGAAAATTCTAAAACTTGATTAAAATAACACTGGAAGACAAACGGGTGACCCGAGCCCAAGGGGCCGGAATTCTCTTGCTAGAATGTTGTTTTGAAAGGGAAAATAGGGAAAGGAGTCCCGAATTATTTCCCCCAATCTTGGATTTACTTAACAAAAGGTTCATCTAGGAGAAGGTCAATTTTAAGCACATGGGTCAAAATCTATTTTCAATTTGGAGGTCATTTGAATCATTATTTAGGCATTCGATCCTAAGTTGCAAGAAAGCTATCAAGGGTCAGTTGTTTGGAATAGTGCTAGGAAAATAGAATTCTGAAGGTGGGGTTCCAAAGTTCTGGCTATAGGGGTCAAGAAGCCATTTAGTGATAGCTATGTGGAATGACGAAGCACAGACGAAATTCTAACATGGGCTTCCCAATGAATCAAACCCGAGGTGGGTTCATCAGTTTTTCCAAGACTTTGGAGTTGAATCGCATTTCGGGGCTCAATGTCTGGGAAGGTGGGTAGGTTCAGTCGTTCAGGGATGGTGGAAGAAAGACGGAGTTTCGAGGATGGAATTCAAGAGGCCAGAGTCCGAGCAAGTTTTGGACTTATAATTTCTTTGTTTAAAACCTCCAGAGCGAATGGACGATCAGGGTTTGAGATTCAGGAAGATGTCTTGCGACGACTGTGTAGAATGATGGATTGGCAACAATGATCCGAGGATGAAAATATGAAGGCTAAGGTCTAAAGACAACTTCAAAGTTTTATTTTTGCCAAGAGTTTCAAGTGGATTTTGTAAGCCCGAGGTCCAAGATCCAAGAGGTCGAAACGAAGCCGCCATTGAGAAACGGTGAAATGGATAGGGAACTCCGGGGTATAAAACCCAGTAGGAGCTTCACCATCAGAGAAATTTTAGCTAAGTTAATTTCATGACTAGAGAAAGGCTTGGGCTCGAGAGGTGTGGTCTCCTACCTCAAAGAACGATGATGGGATGATAGGGTTCTGATTTTCTATTTGAACCTCCTATAGGTTGCTTTTCGATTTTCAAAATTGTGGGTCTTAAGATGAGACGTTAATCTACTAGATTCATAGTCCTTTTCTCCTTGTTACTTAGTCTTGATTTACGAAGCTTTGAAAAGGAAATAATTTTCAAACAACAATCCTACCTCAGGGGCCCGAAGAAGCAAAATGTTGAATCCTTGAAGAGCAACGAAGTTGAAGCCCGAGCGCAGAGGCAGAGATTGTTGGGATCACACTATGCTCTTTAATTCTTCCTGACATGTGAAAATGAAAGATCGAAACTCATTTAAATAGCCCCTAGGTGAAATTAATAAACCTTAATGAATGATGCTACGATGACGATTGAGGTAGGTGAGTTTAAATTTCTAGGACAACGACAGGAGAACCTGAGCTTGAGGGTTGGAAGGATGTCAGAGCATAACCATTTCAATTTTGACAAGTGATGCAGATGGCCAAGGAAGCACCGAAGTCCAAGTTCTGGGTGGATGCCAACCATCAGCCATTCAAAATGGTGAAGCCACAAGGGAAACCTAATGGTCCGGGCCTGGAGGGTCCCACAGACGCTAGAAAGACAAACTAATAGAGAAAACCCTAAAAGGAGTTAAGACAACAACTTTCTAAGGGGAAAAATATGGTTAACCTCCAATGAGACTTTGAAGAATGTGTTGACCATCAAGGACATCAAAATGGGGCATGCAAAATGAGGTGATAGAAAAAAGGACCCAGCAAGGCGAAAGGAAAGAGAGGGTCCCCATTCTGAATGGAGCGTGTGTGCTATAGGCACAACACTATCCAATGTGCTAATTTGGTTAAGTGCTAAAACAACAATCCTAAGCACCTCTTTGGGCCTCTAATGCACTAAAAGAATTCAAAATTTTGAAAACCGAATTAAGCATACAAAATTCAAAATACATGAAAAACGAGGAGGTTAATGGGTACATACCAAAGGTCCGTAGGTGGTTGGGCAGTTGTGTTGATGCACGTGCTCAAAATGGTGAGTGTGGTAAGGAATTGACATTTTTCTCCACAAAGCTCAAAATCACTCTCTCTCAAATTTTGAAAACTCAAAATGCACAAATGAATTCAAAATCACCCTTTCTAGCTTTTTAATAGGTTAATTAAAGGGATTTTAGTCATATTTATTACATTTATTCACTAGAGGATTAATTCAACTTCATCACAGGGGCATTTTCACAACTATTTGTCAAGAGATAAATTATTTCAACATCAAATCTTTATCAAATCATCAAAAATTCATGAAAATTTAAAAAATTCATCAATTTATCTCCAGAGGGGCATATATCCATCATCACAACAAAATCAACATCTGGGGCATAACTGAATTTTTTTTTGTCGATACTCGCAACACTAGCAAAATTTCTTTGAAGCAATGCATAAACACATCACTTCAAAGAGGGGCAGAATATATACACCTAAAAAGGGTCTGGATAATCTAATTAATTAAATGTGATTTATTTGATTAATTAACCTTTAATTATTCTACTATTAAATAAATAGAAATATTTATTTATATAGTTCACTATTGATTCTTCAATATCTATTATATTATGTCTTCCTAATTAAATAAACAAATTTAATACTTTATTTTGTTTAATTATCATTATTAAATTCTTCTATCAATTATCCTATTTATTTAATAAACATAGACTTCTAAAGTTTGTTCTATTAAATTAAATATCTTCTTTCCTAAATTGAATAAATCTAAATATTGAATTGAAATATATTCTATAGCTAATCATATCTACCTACCAAATTAGATATGATATGTCTAATTAATTCATCTCAACCTTCATGGGAAAATTTGGAGACAAATTGGAGACAAATTTGCTGGCAACTCCTTCATCTTCTTCCATCAATTCTTCCTATTATCTGGTCAAGTTTTTTTGTGGGGAGGAACAATCTCCATAATCAGCTCCATATCCTTCATCCTTCACCATTGAATCCTTAGGATTGTATCCAGAACCCTGCTTTGTTGCCCCTTCACAAATCTACTACCAAGAATCTATAAATACAACCCTGTTCTAAAGGAAAAAGATCCCAACTTTGTGCAAACTTACTCTGCAGGAATATCAATTCAGCAATCAAGCATATTATTTAGCAATCATCATTTCATTCATAAAAAAACATTATCATAGCTTCATAATATACAATCATTTAGCTGCATCTTAGTTTTTTGTAGCTTCTTTTATCAAGTTTCATCTCAATTTAGATTACAGTAGCATCAATATCATTCAATCATCATCATATAGGATTAGATTTCTGCATTTAAGCAACATCCCATTCTATATATTGGCATTGTAATAGTGACAATGCTTACAAAATCCGAGAGCCCTGTGATTTAATAAATCTTTGGAGATAGCGAGCAATATGATGCTTTCAGGATTTTTAGTGTTTTCGTTAGATTAATATCTTATTAATTCTCTTGATATAATGTCTTATTAAGAAGTGTTGTTATTTATTTTACTATTTTACTTATTCCACAATTACACTAACATATCTCATAGATTCCACCATAATTTACGTAGAAATTGACACATTAAATTACCTAAATACTTTTTAGTAGGAGACTTACTAGCATATATCTCACAAATGGAAAACTATTTACAATTAAAACTCATAGACTTGATATCATACAACATAACCTCACTTGCACTATTCCATATTAGTAAAACACATAGAAAAAAACTATTATAAAGTGAGAAACTTGCAAAACTCTAATAAAATAAAAGCATCTAGAAAATTTTGGATAATATGAGGACACACCCACCTATGAAGGAGATATCTTATTGTAACATTATTTAGACATGTTTATACACTACTATGAATAAGGATATGAATATAATGAAAGAATATACATTTATCTATTCTATTGGAAGTTAAACCCCATAACCAAAACCTAGTACATTAATCAAGATAGATGCAAAGAAACCAAACCATGAGATGAAGTAACAACAAAATTCCTCCATAATTTTTCTTTATATAATTAAACCCTCATATACATACCACATTAGCCAAGATGAAGAAAACCATATTCGAACCAGATGAAGATCAACATATAGTGGTATTATAACCTTCCTCTCCAACACCTAAACAACAATTTATATAATGTTGAACACCCATAGTACTAAGAGGGGGATGAATCAGTATTCAATTAAACCATTCACATAAAATCCATTCAAGAAATAACACAAATCTAAATTTAATAAAAAGTGAAAGCATGGAAACAACATAAGATCACAACACACATCGACACCAGTATTTTTAAATGGAAAAACCAAAATGCGAAAAACCACGGTGAGGATTAGCTCAAAATATAATATATCTGAATATAGAATATTACAATGGCTCACTACCATGACACACTATCCTTGAAGGCTCACAACCTATAGTAAATTACAAAATAGAGTACAGCTCACTACCAAGAGATGAACTGAGATAGAATGCAACTTCCTTGTGTTGGAATTTAGCTCCAATGAAGCACAAATTACATAACACTTATCTACAAGTATACTCAACAATCTTGTCTACTCATTCATATAGTTTCACACATTCACACAATATAGCATTTCATACCATTTTTCTTCATTTTTCATCGTGTGTATATCTTTCTCTATTTCCACTACTTCTTCTCAAGAATGTCTTTCATATATATATATATATATATATATATATATATATATATACCATATTCACATGCACTAATTAGGTAATCCTAATTAGAGTGACCCCATTTCAAATTGAAACATATTCATCTTCGTGCCCAACACAAATGTGTAGTATATGGTAATAGTGGACACAGACCTAAGATAGATCCATTCAGTATTTACAACAATAATTTAAACTTCCTTAACACAAATTTATAATTAGGTCGACCAGAGTTAGACCTAAAACATCAAATATTTCAAATGTATATACAATTTTCCAAGTGTGTAACACCAAAACTTGCTAACAATTGAATTCTCCTTTAGACGACATTAAATAACTTATCTTCAAGTATGCAAGGAAAAACATTTAAGTATGAGAAAATGTAGAATCTCCCACGTCAATGTAATATACAAAAACTTACTATAATCTCCAAAACATAACACTATTATTCATATTTTCCATATACATTAACATATCATCATAAAAAATTGAGGTAAGATGAATCTTGTAGTCATGAATGAATGTACACAATCCTATAGTGTTATCTTTCATTGTGATCAGATCTAGACCAAAAAATTGATGCATAGAAGCTATATATAAATACAATATTGTTTACCAACTTACTACTAATTATATCTCTCCAATCATATATCCAAGTCAACAAAATCTAGTTAGTGGATGCAAATGATGTAAAGATAGAACATATTATCAACTTCTAAATGAATATTTCAAGATGAGATAATCTAGACCAAAATACTCGATCAACAACTTTCTAGTACCAAATAGGTATAGCTCAATATGTTATTACCAAAGCAATTATTGATCTATACAAGTGATGTGAGCAAGGTGTATAGATTTTATATTTGACATCAATAACAATCTTCCAAATTCCAACCCTAGTGTTGACAATCTTTCGATTTCCAATACTAATTTAAATGTTGACATCAATGAAATTCTTCTAATTTCCAATAATCTCCTCCTTTTTTATTGATGGCAACACATGATGTGAAAACCATCAAGAGAAATTTTTCTGTCTCCCCAAAAAATAAGAATTTCTTCTTTTCACATGATAGTTTCTCCCCCTTTTCCATCAATGGTAAATAATAAAGGCTACTATATTTTTCTTTCATTAAAAAATGACAAAAATGCTTTGAAATTTCTCCCTTGCATACCTGAATAGTCTCCCTTAGAAGTACATCCAAAAATAACTATTTGTAATCAACCGAAAGTGGTTGTCCCTTGAAGTTTGTGAAGAGTACCTATCCATGAGGATTATTTTTCATCCTAGAGCTTCTTTGCTGCTGTCAAGGCTCTACATAGATAATTAAGCTCAACTAGGATGTCTTTTCCTTCAACCAGAGTTTTGAGAGTGACATTTGAGTTCAAAACCATGTTAGCTAGAGAGAGAGCATAGTAGACAGGTTTGTACTTAATCTTTATTTGATCTCTAAGATTCCCATATAGTTCAATCATATCTCCTTTATCCTTGTGTAGTGAAAGATATTATTCATGAAACTCTATTAAACAATACCAAGTTTGATCATTTAGATCTAAAGTTGGATTAAAGGTGTTGGAAGCATAATTTATTTGTTTTTCAATTGTGTCCTCACTATCCTTCAATCTTTGAATAACATCAAGCCATGTCCAAAAAGATGAGAATAGATTTCTAGCCTCCTTTTCACACTCTTGAACTTATTTAAGATTATTATGTGCAATGTTATGTGTAGACTTGCATCTATCTTAAATTTCCAACAAGCCTTTTTGATTGACCCAAGTAACCATTTCACTTATAGCTTGACTTTTTATGTTCTTTGAATGAGTCAGTAAAAGTATTTGTACTTTCTATAATGCAGATGAAATGAATGTTGCAATCAAAGATGGTTAA